>JACYFF010031957.1:662099-712430 GCA_017589665.1 Selenicereus undatus | reverse complement strand
ACACAATTCACCCCCCCTCTTGTGTGAGTAACCTCATAAATACAACAGTATAGTGTAGAGGTTTCTTCCCTTTGGACCTCCAAAACTGACTGTTAATTCGTTAAAAAGGAGAATAATCGAGACAATATCTAGCATTTTGATTAGATCGAGGTATAAATTAACAACATTTCACAAATTTTAAAAAAATAACGTAAAAAATATAATTGATACAAATTGTTTCGCATGTTACGTACCTAGAGAATATGTATATTTATCATTTATAGTATGTTATATTAATAATTTATTGTCAAGTTATACTGTTTTTTTTTTCCCTACTACTTATATAAAGAAGACATGAAATTAACTCCTTCTAAGAAACGTGCATCTATAGTTAGTCTTTGAGAATACTGTCATAGACAACTCATTCAGTAATATAACACAGATGAATCTCAGGTCTCTCTACATGCTTTTGGGTGGTTATCCTAGCTTCGTCACTGAGGATGGGTAGTGTCTTATCCTGGTTGTTTGCCAGTGATTGGTTTATATATATATAATGAAATAAAATCATGAATGAAGGCAATCAGATATGAGAATAGTTTATAACTCCTAATATCACCTATTTGATTTAATCCATGCATGACTTAGAAAATTTAATTTTAAGGCTATGAGTTTACATAAACTAAAGGAGGTGAAGAGTTTTACTTAAGCTTATACATGAAAGATTTGAGAGAATTCTCGAAATGTGGTTTTAATTTAAAAAAAAAATGAATGAAATATAATTATCATAGTTAATGATAAGGTGTACTACTTTCTTTTACTGTGTTATATTTATGTTTTACATTGTAACTGTTACCTATTTTACTAATATTTCTTAGGTTATTCTCTTTCGCGTATCTTTAATTTCTTCTATAAAATGTTTTCACAAAATTCTTTTGTTGTGAGTCTCTCGGAATCAGTCTTTCTATGGACAGAGACGTCTATAAAGATAATATTGTCTTTATCTAGATCTTCTCAAACTCTGTGAATGCAAAACCCACACTAAGAGAAGCTGTTTCTGTTGTCGTAATGGGTCCCTTTCCAAATCTGGATGCAAACAATGATGAACCAATCACAATTGGTTGTATAGGAGAGAGTATAGATTGAAAAATTAAAAAAGAAAAAAAAAAGCAAAAGCAAAAGGAAGCAGGCCTGGGTCACTCGGGTGAGGATGAAGAAAAGAACGCCCGGGCCTTGTGGGCTGATCGCTTTCGGCCCATTATGATAATCAGACTGATCGGCGGGGGCCACAGTCATACTGGCACTGTCAAAGGATTGTGTATCAACGCCGCCGGATTCTCTCTCTCTCTCTGTCTCTCTCTTTCTCTTTCTCCCTCCCTCTCTACATTTCTTACAAACGGGAGTCAGCGAGAGCGAGAGTTCCTCCAATGGCGCCCTCTGATGATCAGTCGACGGCTGTTGAAGAGTCATCATCCATGGTTTCTGAAGCTCACAACAACAAGCCTATCTCCAACATCGTCATCTTCGTCGGTACCTTTCCTCTCTCTCTCTCTCTCTCTCTCTCTCTCTCTCTCTCTCTCTCCTCTACTCTCCTCTCCTCTCTCTCTCTCTATTCAACTCATACTTCCTGTGCCGTTGATTTCCTGATTGTTGATTATGGTTAATTGCAGCTATGCATACGGAAGCTCTGCCTCTAGTCAACAGGTTTCAGCTAACCGAGGATGTTGATTCCGTGTAAACTTCTCCTTCCTTTTATCTAAAAAAAAAAAACGAGAACAGCCCGGTGCACAAGCATCCCGCGTTCACGCAGGGTCCGGGCGTTTTATCTATCCATCAATTTTGTGTCTTTTCATTTTGTTGCTGCGAGTTTGAGTTATAATCCGTATAGTTTAATCTGTTTCTGGTGTTCTTTTTGTGTTGATTGATGGTTGTGCTAGTATGTTTTCTTATGTTACTGTTAAATTGAGCTATCATGTGTATCATGTGAGTTGTCTTAGGTGTTTGTTTGTGCTGATGGCTAATTGTGGTTGTATACTGATGTATAATGAGTAGGAGAGAATCCAACCTCACAAACATGCTAGAGAAAGTGTTTGGTTTTTGATAGAAGAAGAGAAACAAAAGGTAGAAGAATGCAAACTTGGATAGTCAAGTGACCTTACAAGGGATAATCCTAGGAGCCACCCTTGGAGAACACTTGGGCAATCCTCTTTAGATCAACTAGTGACTGAATTTAATCACTATCTAGTTGAAATAAAAAGAACCTAGAGACCCACTTGAGTTGCCAAACTCAAGATACAACACTAGGAATTTCAAGGGAGAGAGTTTTCTAACTCACAAAATTTCTTATATCTCGAAAGTTGATTGAATTCAAATGATTCTAATACTATGGCCTTTATATAGTAGAGGCCTTACACAATGAAAAGACATATAAAACAAATGAAAAGATGTGAATAAAAACAACATACTATATTCGGATGAACAAAGCCGAAGAGGGGTGTCTTTTGGTGTTGTTGGTGTGAAATGAGTGTGGCAGCAAAAAAGGATGCATGTACCCCACCATTATCACACATCCAAGCCTTATTTGAAGAGGGAGGACACGCTTTATGAGGAGGTATAAGCAGCAAGAGCCGAAATCATAAGCTTTCACACACCTTCACACGTTTTGCATTAAATGCATTCACATCAGCAGCAACCCCAACTTCAAACAGGCATAACTATCTGGTTTTTGATCCAAATTCGATGATTCTTGATTCATTGGAAAGCTTAGGATGTCTAGTTTCCAGGGAATGTGGTTTCATTGCATTTGGATCAGCCGTTCAAAAGTTATGGGCCAAAGAGTGGAGACTGTCCAAAACTGGCCTGCATTTTGATATCCGAATTTGTGGGCTGAACTTGACCAACCAAATGAACTCCAAATTAAGCGTGGTTGGTCTTGTTGGAAAGCTCTCTTCTTAAGCTTGAAGAATGTAAGGACCATCAGAATTTAGGTCCATTACATTTTGACACAAAAGTGTAACAAATACCGGATGTGAAAAGGATGAATTAGGTGTGAACTCACAAGGCAAGTTCACGGCTTGTCGGCATAAAAGGGCAAACTCCTTGACTTCTTTGAGCTGAGTAGGGATAGTAGAAGAGTAGTCAAGATGGTCTCCACATGTGAGTTGTCTTAGGTGTTTGTTTGTGCTGATGGCTAATTGTGGTTGTATACTTAAATTTGTTGTTGATACTTTGAGCTATTATTTCAGCAAGGAGACTTATTTTCTGTGTTTTGTTGGTGTTCAATGCTAGTTATGATTGTACATTTTATTTTTCCTCTCAAATACAGTGATTTTGGGCTAGCTTTTACCTATCTACTAGTTAGTGCAAGAGCTGAGAAAAAAAAGGGCGAAATTTCTTCTTTTTTGTTTCCCCCTCCATGTTATGGAGTTTAGTTGCTGTACTCCCATTTGGTTTCGTTCTTCTCTTTTTTCCTCTTTAGGCTTATGTTTCGTTGCATACTACTTGACTACTTTAGTATCCTTTGTGGTCGAAAGTGAGACCATGCTCTGCCCAATGGCTAGTTGGTGCTCGAGACCATTTATCATTCTATGCAATTGATGTTTCGTGTCCTTTGTGGTGTTTTTTTTTTTGTTGGTGTGGGATCTCTTTTTCTTGAGACAAAGATGAAAACTTGATATGTCCCTCCAATAAGGAGTAGCTTGGTGGACCAGAAAAGGGAAACATCCCAAAATGGTGAATGAGGGTTTTTTTGGATGGGCTGTGGTAGGGGTAGAAGAATGGGTGTTGGACTTAGGAGTAAAGCAGAAAGCTTTTAAGTCATATGTTTGCTGAGGTAGACTGACGGGCACTTTTAATATATGTAAGTCAATTTACTCTCCGAGTAACTTTTGATCATTTTCAAGGGTTATTTGGCTTCATTTATGTTGTATTTCTGCCCTTTGTGCTGATGTAGTCTTTGCTGCTTTTAAATCCGTGTTCTTTTGCATTGTTGCCACTCACCCCCCCCCCCCCCAAAAAGGGCTTCTCCCTGATAAAGCTATGAAACACTTGTAGGTTTCCAAAAGGAGTTCCTTGGGTGCGATATCATGGTTTTTACAAGAATTTACAAATCAATATCATTCAACCTGGAAAGGATTCAGCATTAGGTGAGCATTTTTCCATGTTTAAGCTGCTTTTATCCTTTCTTTTTGGGGTTGCGTTTTCTCTGTAGTAGTAGCATGTTGGATCCCTCCTCTCCTGCTGTATTTGAGCCGTCAAATCCACTTCAGTTCGCATTTTCTACCTTGTGCCTGAATTACATTCTTCTACTTTATGGTCATATGTGTCTTAAATCACCCAAACCAGTACGTTGTCTGTGTCTGCGCATGTGTGTTGGCCCTGTTGGGGGAGCTGGGAGCAGTTAAGATTTAAAGGGAAGATCAAACACCATGCCCGGATTGGCCATTTTCGGAATGCTCTAGGATTTATTGAGAGCCATGGATTGTTCTGCTGTACTATTGTTTATTCAAGTCTTTCAATGCTGTGATGACATTGCTAGTCATGTTACTAATTACATCTCTGATCTTCCAAAGTATCAATTATTTATTGTAATTGCAACTTCGCCCTTTGTTACATTGGGAATTGTAGGTTTCTAATCTTTTTTGTATCAGGCAGTTTATTGCAGAATACCAACATTACATGGTGCTTTTCCTAGTGCTAAGTTGCTGCCCCCCTTCTTTTTTCTTTTTGACTAAAATAGTAAAATTTATTTGAACATCTCTGCAATGTGGGAACAAGATGAATTATGTTTGATGAGTACCTTAGTTATCTTATTGTTAAGTACCAAAAACATTTGACAAACCTGTCTCCTAAGTCCACCGTTGTTGCTGTTTTTTGGGCTCTGCTTTTTAGGGTGGGGATAGTTTGTGTTGAGGCTTAAAACTGTGGTCTCGATTAGGTTACGGAAAAATCACTCTAATGCAGCAATCGCGTTCCACATCACGGCAAAAATGTGGTTTGGCCGACTTCTTCCATCGCGGAATGGCCGCATTTTGAATCCATAGTTTGTGTGAAAGATTGAAGCAAATGGGAGAAACAAAATACGTGAACCGTCCACATTTTCTAGTGGCATTGTGCAACTTGACAAGGCGAATGTAGATAACTAAAATCTTGCTGAAATTGCTGACTTGGTTTTCATTGGTTAATCTAACCTTTCATGCAGTGTTCTTGTCCATGGTGAAAGTCTCTTAATTACTCATTTATGTAATGGTACTACATTGTTTCCTTTTCTGTTTGGAAGAGGTTTGTCATTCATGCTGTTCTTGGCATCTTGATAAGTAGCATTTGCTAAAGGTCTGCTGCTTCGTGAGTGTAGGTGTTGACTGCGTTGGCACAGTCACTGCATCCCTTGTGACGTATGCATCTATTCAGGCATTGCAGCCAGACCTTATTATCAATGCAGGAACTGCTGGTGGCTTTAAGGTAATTTGAGACTTTCATGTCCATTTGCCCTTCTTTTTGGCTCTTAGTTTGCAGGAACTTCTAGTGGCTTTAAGGTAATTTGTGACTTCTATGTCCATTTCCCCTTACCTTTGGCTCTTAATTATTGTTTCCACAACCATTGATGGATTGTAATGGCTGGGCCTCTTAAGAGAAAATTGCTTCCTAATTTTTCAGAGTAACCTCTGTATAGCTGTCCTTTGTTTCGTGTGAAGGTCTTTACATATATCAGAATAGGTGCTCCTTATGGAGGAAGTCCCATGTTTACCCCCTTGCATGTTCAATGATCATGTATTGGGCTGTTATAGTTCACTGGTTATGGGACCTCCTAGGAATAATTTCAGTTTGCAAAGAGGGAGCCATGTCCCCTCCCCCAGAGAGAAAACGAAATTAAAAATCTGCCAAAGCATTGGTATAGGATTTAACCCTTCTTTCATTGAGGAGGTGTGAGGTTTAAATCTCACTAGAAGGAGAGTATCCACTTTAGTTCACCTGCCTCTCTTCCGTACCTTTTTACACTAGGGTGTTCCTCGATCTGCATTAGAGATGGGTTATCTCACCAACTTCCTTCCCCATAGATAAAAGGGCAATAAATTGTTTGGGCAACACTGAATCACTGATCCCTTATTTAGTCTGGATGCCATTTCCTGAACAACAAACAATAATGACCCACAACTTTGAATCCCACCATTGTCTTTGTATAAGTATTTGCTGAGTAATTTTCTTGTCCCTTTTCGAGAAACTCCTCACGTGGGCTTGCATCTTTTCTTTGGTTATGTGGGATACTTCCTTAATACTTCGAACTTCAGGCAAAAGGGGCATCCATTGGAGATGTATTTCTGGCAACACAGGTTGCATTTCATGATCGAAGAATCCCTATACCTGTAAGTATTGGCTGTCATGCTGTAGATTTTCGTATAATTCATTTAATAATGTAGCCTCTTTGCATCTTGGTTTGTTGGTTTGCTCATGCATGCAATTTTTTATATGCTTTTATTGATGCAAGCATAAGCCTGTCCTAGGAAGTTTTTTGGCCATTTTGTTGGGACTTGTTGCTGTTGAATCATGTACTTATTCTGCCAAAGCTGAAATTATCAAACAAGACTGTATTGATGATTGGGTAGTTATTTCTGTTTTCCTTTCTGAGCTCAGTAGCATTTCCATCAAAGTGAGAAGATAATTTTTTTGGATTGGGATCCTCCCCCCTTCTGCATGCATCTTCATTTGTGATCTGATTTACAAACTCACCTTTAACAAGGATGAACATAAGAAGGAGAGTGCATAATGATTTCAGTTACAAGCAGAAGAAATAATAGTTTACTTCAATATGTCTGGGATATCAGCAATTAAGGGAAGGAAGGATTAGCCTGCATCAAGAGTTTCTTTGCTTGATCTGCCTCGGAGATTTTGCCATTTCGCTAATCTCCTTGGTGGAGTAGTCACTGTCTAGTGTTCAGGTTCACACAGTGCCATTGTGTATGATTTGTTGTGGATGCAGAAACCATTGTCATTGTCAGGGCTTCCATGCTGTGAAATGGGATGTTGTATTTGTGTTCAACCCCCTGGGCCCAGACCACTTTGGTCTCTTGACTTATGATATATAATGACCATATAAAGCACACTGGTGCTTTTGTTCTGCAAATATGAACATGCAAATATGGTAGTAAAAGGACGTGGCACATGCAAATATGAACATCAAAGTACCATTGCAGCCACCCTCAAGAGTGAATTCTTATATGTGATGTAGAAAGTGAAGATATGGCATTCGGCTCTTTATAAGTGCTCTGAATGGGTGAATGTTAAATCCGAAATGGAACTAAAAGCATTGTCAGAAATATAAACGTATAGTGTTATGGTGACTCTTCATAAACCTCCCTTATCTATTAGTTATATGCAATCATGGAATCCATGACAATGTAATATTGATCAAACCTGACCAAATGACCAACTTAGTGCTACTCACAAGGCTCCTCCCTAGAGTGGCTATGCTGGTCAAATGCAAGCAACATTACCACTGTAAGCAGAGAGTCTTATGTCATAGTTAGACCTGTCAGTTTGGGCGGGCGGGTTAAATTCGGGTTCGGGTAAAATACAGGTCAGGTGTATTTCGAATTCGGGTAAAATACGAGAGGTTGTATTTTCAATTTTGCGGGTTTCGGATCGACCCAATGGGTTTAGAGCGCCTTTTTGTTAATTATTTTTCTTTTTTCAAAATTAATAATTGGGCTTATTTAGGGCAGAAAATCATCATTATTTAATGAAAAAACATGGTAATTGTAATTTTTTAAAAGAATATTAAAAATATTCAAACTTTTCATACGATACGTGAATGTTATGTATGAGAGTTGAGTCACCTTTAGGTTGGACGGATGATCCAGTACATTAAAGTAATGTCAATAATGGATTAGGTCATTAATGGGCCAGTCGTCTAGAGCAACTTAACGGGTTGGAGCTATTCAGCTCGCTAATAACTTATTTAATAATTCGATATCTTTGTTAACCAACTCACCATTGCCCAATTAGGTATACTTTATTAAGAGTCGACTGTAATACGAATATAATTGGCCCATTTCCTATTACTAGCATTGTAGTTAAAGGTATATTAGAATGGAAACCAAACAAAAGGGAATTACAGAAGTACAAGATATTGTATTTTAATTATAACATCAAAAATTCAGATTTTGACAAAGTAATTTATCTAAAATAGTATTAGACACATTCATTTCACTAAAAGTATAATGGTATGACTTACGAATTTTTAGTATTTGGCTTATTTTGTTTTGACTTTCTTAAGAGTGGATCGTTAATTCACATCGTTTCATACCCATTCTTTTAAGTTGTAAAAATTATAAGTTGCGTATGATGTTATTAATTATATGATAATGGATTTGGAAAAGCAATAGTACTACTGTTTAATTTATCAGGAGATGCAATAATATATAATGTTTCTCTAAATGATTTGATTTAATGAATAACCATTATTGTCAAGAGGATAAATGAAAGATAATTAAAAAAAACAAGGATATATTGTTCAGGTCAAGCAGGGGGGTCGGGTTTGGCCCGTTAATTTGCGAGTTTTTCGGGTTCGGTTTATTTCGGATTCGGGTCGAGAAAATCGTGTTCAAAATCCAAAATCTTCGGGCAGGTTCGGGTTGGGACAATTTTTGCCAGGTCTAGTCATAGTACTTACTACCTGTGTTCTAGGAACAGTGTTCTGAAGTCTGTTAGAGTTTGTGCTATAAGTAGCGATCTATCCCTGATAAGTATGAGTTGGACCCAGGATTGGATAGTGTAAATTCACCTACTACTTACCAGCAAAAAGAAGCATAGGACAACTATGTGATGACTGATGAATTTCATGGCTTCCTTGATATGAATGTCATATCTTATGAAGCTATCTGGCTGGTCTAGTGGAACCTAAAATAGACCGCTTGTGCCCTCCATTTCAATGTTACGGAGTTCTTAAGTTTCTTGTGCTGCTCAATTGGTGGTTCTATTTTACATGATTTCATTTCTGTTACCCCCCACCCCCAAAAAAAATCTGAATTTCTGTTCTTATGCCAGGTGTTTGATTTATACGGAGTTGGTCTGCGGCAAGCCTTCTCAGCGCCCAACCTAGTTAGGGATTTGAATCTGAAGGTAAGTGTTGGTTTCTGGCAATAATTCTCCAATAAGAAAGATATGATGGATTCACAATAATACCTGATCAGTTTTGATCTAAATGAAATCTTCCTATTTCCTTGCGATGTGCGTCTAGATCTTCCTATACGGTGTCCATGTGGGACCTATATTGTGTGTTATTGAGTTCTCTAAGACCTGTTGGAGAGCAGGGACCAAGTTGGATTCTGCATTATGCTAAATGTAGTATAATGTGTACTGCTTTGAAATTTCTCGGGTTGTGGTACACCCTTTTCTCAGACGCTTTATTTTACCTTACCATACACATGTCAGACCTTTGACATGCGGACCAGGGTACGGCACTTGATATTTTAAATTACATTGAAAATCTGCAAATTTTCTTGAAAATAGCTGAGTATGACACTTGGACACGTATCTGTATCGGACCCCCGTATCTACGGCCAAGTAACATAGTACTGCCACATTGGGGTATACTGAGACACGTTATGCAAATTTGCATCTTATTGTCAGCTGCGCTTTTGTGGATATATATATCTGTAATATGACATGACTGCATATTCATAAGAGAGCTAGAGCTTCTCTCATTGGGCTATGTCTCACTTTTCTCATAGAATGCTAGTGGGTATTCTACCTTGAAGTTCCTATGGTGACTCTTATATGACATGCATTCATGGGCCTAGTATCCTACTGGAGTAATTTTACTAAAATTTCATGGCTGCTTAATGCATAGGGAAAGCTTGACTTTTCTGACTTATTTGTTGCTGCTTTAGCATTATTTTATGCCTATTTTGAAGCTTACAAGTTCATAAGTTGAACAAATTCTTTGCTTCATCTTGTTGTCAGACTGGAAAATTGTCAACTGGTGATTCTCTGGACATGTCTCCTCACGATGAAGCATCAATCATAGCAAATGATGCTACTTTAAAGGACATGGAGGTAATTGTGTGTGAGATTTTAGAATTTTGCGCAAAATGAACTACCTGGTGCACTTTGAGAGCCCTTTTGTCAAGCAATGCCAGATGGTAGAATAGCAATATCAAGTTTCAAACGTTGTGTTGTTTCCCTGTTATTATTCCACAATTTGCTGTTCTGGAAGCAGTCATTATTTGATATAATGGCACTGGGAAGATGCTGACCTAAATGTTGCGGAGAGTGTACGGTGCTTGTGTTGTGGCATGTTCTCATCGCGTTTTCTTAACCTCCCGTCACAACCCCCCCCCCCCCCCAAGAAAAAGAAGGTGCCCATACAGACTATGCTGAGTAAATCATACTGATGGAATTTTGGAAGGGGTGAGGATAAGGGGTCCTCAAGGGTGGGATTAGGAGATGATTGTTCAGGAAGAGAAAATGGTGCTCTCGCCTCTTAGTGTTATTTGGGTTAGGATGGGTCTCTTGCAGTTAGCCTCTCCCCTTGTGGGTGGCAGGGTTTGTACATTCAGATTTTCCCGTGTCCTCTCGTGGGTTGGGGGGGGGGGGGAAATCCATATTGGTGAAATCCATTTTCCAAATGTGACAAAGCAGGGGGTCGGGGATGATATTAAGGGAAATAAATTTTGACCAAATTACGTAGAAGTTGCCTTCGCTTTTTTCTTCCTTTTTCTTTTTGTTTTTTTTGGGGGGGGGGGGAGAGTTCTCTTTTTGTTTTGGGGGGGAGGGGGGGTTCTCTTTAAAACAAAAAGGAAAACAATTCCATGTAAGGGATAAAATTCTTATCAGTCAAATTCTTGCATCATTTTCAGGGTGCTGCAGTTGCCTATGTGGCCGACCTCTTAAAGGTGCCGGTTATCTTTGTTAAAGCCGTGACAGATATTGTGGATGGTGATAAACCCAGTGCTGAGGAATTCTTGCAGAATTTGCAAGCAGTCACAGCTGCTCTTGATGAATCTGTTGCCAAAGTCGTCGATTTCATCAATGGGAAGTGCCTGTCAGATCTTTAAACTGCCCCATTGTTTCTATTCTTTGCAATTCCTTCAGAGGAGTGAGAAGTGCATTAAAATCTTCTTGTTTCTGTATTAAGCTCTGATGGAAATTGTCGATTGAGCTGGTGCACAACTCAAACAAGCTTGTTCATGGCTTGGCTTGTTTCCACAGCAAAGATTACATGTTCAACACTCATTTGTACACATCCTCCTGAGTTCTCTTAAATACCAAGTAGTAGAGATCCTAAGTTGCTTGCAGCTCTGTTTCGCAGCTACTACAACTTGTATGCTTGAGTAGCTGGTTAGAGTTCTTGAGCTAGTTGCTGGTTTGTGGTCGTTTCATTATATTTGTGCAATTGTAATCTGAGTTCTGCTATGTGTAATGGAATGTGAGATTGACATCCATCTATGACTTGTTTTGGCCTATCTGTGACTTGTATTCGTAGACGGGAAATCATTGCTGAATAAATTTTCAAGGGTGATATATATCATCGTGCTCTTTTTTTTCTTTCCTATTTTCCCCCCTTTTATTCAAATGTGACTTCCTGCGTGATTGCGCGGAAGACTTTGTGTGTTGGTCTTTAGGCATTTGTTTACCAGACCTAGTTGCTCATAAAATGGTATAACTCTCGCGTTATGGATTTTCCTTTTACAAGGCTCAAATACGATATCTTGCTTTACAAAAACAAATGCCAAACTACTTAAAACAATAAGTGTTGATGTATGCAGAAAATCTTTCTTATTAGGATGAGGGGTGGTTTTTTTTTGGTTTAGTTTTTTTGGGAGGGGTGCTTACTCGGTAAATGGTTTCGCAATCGTTTTCACTATAACCCTTTTTCCCAAAACCATTTTGGTGGGTCGTATGGAATCAACCTCTCTATGGGTAGGAATACCGGTAGAGGTAAGGTTGCCTGCAGCTGGATCTCCCCAGACCCCGTGAAAGAGGGACCCACACTGAGAGTTTGTTGTTGTTGTTGTTGTTGTTGTTGTTGTTGTTGTTGTTTTTTTGGGAGGGGGGGGGGGGAATGTCGGAAGTAATCAGGGCATGCTAATTGATCAGAAGAAAGTTTTAGTTCTTGTTCTTTTCGTTGGTAAATCCCAATTTATTAATCTTAACCAACTTTAACCCGTTTCACCAACTTCAATAAAAAAAAAATACTCATTTCAACAAATTTCAACTCACTTTCTACTATTTTAATCAACTTCTACCCGTTATATTAAAAGAAATTCAACCCACTTCAAAAAAAAAAAAATATCTACTTCAATCCATTTGTACTAATCTCAACCAGCTTCTTCCATTTACCAAACTATATTTCCCAACGAAAAGAACAGACACCTAGTCCAAAGAAGTTGCTCAACTTCAAGAATTCAAAGATATAAGCACCTAATTCTTTCACCAAAATCAGTTATTCAAAGAAAAAAAGATTATTAGAAGCACAAAATTTATGCTGCTTAACTACTTGCAATTAGACTGTACCCATCTTTTCAAGAATGGAAACCTAAAAGCATCTCTACCTTATCCCTCACAATAAACAGGCCTGCAAGAACCTTATTTATTTGTTTAGTTATGGTGTTCTTTTCAACACCCAGGGCTTAGTATATACAAGCACATATATATACAGGTAATCTGTCTGGAGTAATCAGCGCCTAAGTGCTTTCTTTAAACGACTAACCTCATAATTTGTGAGTGATTAGTGAATATGGGGAGTGAAGAGTTCAGAATTGATGGGATGATGAAGAAACCAAGCCCAGGAAAAGCCACAATTTTGGCTCTTGGTAAGGGTTTCCCTCACCAGCTTGTAATGCAGGAGTTTTTGGTTGATGGCTACTTCAAGAACACCAATTGTGATGATCCTGAACTCAAACAGAAGCTACTCAGGCTCTGTACACTCTCTCTCTCTCTCTCTCTCTCTCCCTCTCACTTACAGGGATAAGTTTAGATTTGTTCAACATGGTTTATTTTACATGAAATGGGGTTTTTTTCGAATTCCTTGCTCTTGCTAGATAACAAATCTAAATTTTCTATAGATTTATTCAGACGTATCTAGAATCCATTTTTTAAAATTTCGTATCTTAAAATTTGTGAGTTTGTTAGAATCAAGACATCTACTTACAGGGATTAGTTGCTTATATTTGGATCTATTCAAACTCTGCTTGAACGGGACCATAAAGAGGTGCTGTTGTTGTGAAATTTTTGATATTCCAAATGATGCACAATAAGAAATCTAAACAAGAGAAGGGTTTTAATTAAGTTAAGGTTTAGTATGCTTCTTATTTTAGATGGTTAATTATTTTGCAGGCAAGACAACAACAGTGAAAACAAGGTATGTAGTGATGTCAGAAGAGATACTTAAGAAGTACCCTGAGTTAGCAGTGGAAGGGCAGCCCACAGTGAAGCAAAGGCTAGATATTTGCAACAATGCAGTGACCCAAATGGCTATTGAGGCCTCCCAAGACTGCATTAGAAACTGGGGTAGGCCCATTTCAGACATAACCCACCTAGTCTATGTCTCCTCCAGTGAGGCCCGGTTACCTGGTGGGGACCTCTACCTGGCCAAGGGGCTCGGGCTCAGGCCCGAGACTCACCGGGTCATGCTCTACTTTGCAGGCTGTTCAGGGGGCGTGGCAGGCCTCCGGGTTGCCAAGGATATAGCTGAAAATAACCCGGGTAGCCGGGTCCTACTAGCCACCTCAGAAACTACCATCATTGGGTTTAAGCCCCCTAGTGCTGATAGACCCTATGATCTAGTTGGGGTGGCATTATTCGGGGACGGTGCCGGGGCAATGCTAATCGGGTCTGACCCGAACCCGTATATCGAGACACCCCTCTTTGAGCTCCACACAGCTATCCAACATTTCCTGCCTGATACTGAGAAGATCATAGATGGGAGGCTCACTGAAGAAGGCATAAGCTTCAAGCTAGACAGGGCACTTCCTCAGATAATTGAAGACAACATTGAGGAGTTTTGTGCTAAGTTGATGGGCGAAGTGGGCCTATCCAAAGAGGACTACAACAAAATCTTTTGGGCCGTTCACCCAGGTGGGCCAGCAATCCTAAATCGGGTCGAAAAGAGGCTCAATCTATGGGCCGAGAAGCTCAGGGCTAGCAGACGGGCTCTGGAGGATTATGGCAATGCTAGCAGCAACACAATTGTGTATGTAATGGAGTACATGATCGAAGAGAACAAGAAAATGAAGACACAACCTGAAAAAATGAGTGAAAATGAATGGGGGTTGATATTGGCTTTTGGACCTGGCATTACATTTGAGGGCATTCTTGCTAGAAACCTTACTATTTGATCATAACGACTAATTCTACATGATTTGTTACACATTTAGGTTAACAACCAGATGAAGAGTGAGCCCTAAACTTTCTGAAGTTGTGTAATGCTTTCTTTAAGTAAATAAAACTTTTACTCCATTTCATTAATTCATGTTGTTGTTTATCTAGAGCAGTTGTCATTTTTAGATTTTAGAATATTAGAATAAACATATCCTCAAAAAATTATTTCATTGTGTACTCTGAGAATGCTACATTTAACAATGACTCATTTTAAAGTCATCCCTAAATGAATTATTACTCATCCTATTATTTTTGAAAGTTGTCGTAAAACTGATCATCTCACAATATATCTTAAATAAAACTGTCTCATACAATACCTACGACTTACCAAATTTTCCACATAATCGTCGATTTTTTTGGGGGGGGGGGGGGGGGGAAAAACTCTCCCACTAATGATGAAATAATTTTACCACAAAGGTAAGTAATTTGTCACAAAAATTCTCCATTTTGTTTTGGCGATTGTAAGATTGCAGTCTACCACCAAATATGTTGAATTCCAATCTGATGCCGAAGATGCAACTTGATAGGCAAATCGAGGAAAAATGACTGCCTAATAACTACCTTAATCTCACAAGTATAGACCTACCGATGTAATACTTAATTTACAATGAGGAAACGAACACATATATTCGAGCAGTTATGCACATGGTCGCAAATAATATCCCTATCAGCATAACCACACTTGGATATTTCAGTAGACATGTATTACCCGCAGCTATCTAGAAAATGCGCTTCAGCTAAATAATAATCGGAAAAAATGATGAAAGGCTTTTGTGTCATGTACAGAACCCAGTGGAAAGAGGGAGCGAAAGGGGGCTGCCGGGGGGTGGAGGGGGGGGGGGGTCCTCTCAAAACTTAGTGGTTGATGCTGTAACTTCAATAAGCATTTTACCAGATAAATAGAGGATCTGAAGTTAAAAAGGTAATTCAACATTCTTCTTGCAGCCCTGACTTTTACACAACCCCCAACTCAACTGGTTGTACCAGTAGCCCCACTCTCAACAGTTTCAACATCTAAATATAAGTTTGAAACCAAACCCTTAGACTGTTGCGCAGCTTGCATCGTACCTAGTTTATACAACTCCTGAGGGAAGACGCAGTACCAGTTGCCCTCCGAAGATGCTGCACGAGCCAAAAGAACAGGAAAAAACACGTCAAATTGCATTCATTACCAGTTTGTCAATAGTAGTAAGTAGTAAACAAAGAAAAATTCTCGTGGATCTTGGTCGCGTGAATTCCAGGGAGGTCCAGATATATGCATCTTTACTGCAGTGGGAGCTCAGTGTTGAGTTTGCCCATCTTGAGTATTTGAGGTCACATATTCAACATGTATCCCTCTTCTCACTTGATTCCCCTGCTCCCCTCACTCCCCTCCCTCCCCAGTGGGTGAGGTCTCCACCCAATCAATAGTCCAAATGCGACGTCCAACTAAGTCCATTCAAGTTAAGTCAAGAGAATGGGGGGGGGGGGGGAATAATAAGCAAGGGACAAGCATGGCAACCTTTTGACATAGTAATAACAGAAGTCTGCCAAGATGAAAGTTTGGACAATCTCCGAAATCAGTACAAAGGATGGCCATAATCCATAGCCCAAGGCTGTAAGAAGGTGTCCACGACTATCCACCACCTGTTGAAGAAGGAAGTGAGTCACACTGAAAATTACAGCTAAGTGATCACAATCACATAAATGCATTTTTATCAAAATATATGCATAAGCTGCACTTTCTTGATAAGTTAAATTGCATGCTTATGAACAGGAATTACGGAGATCAGAACCAAAGCAGGGGAGAGTGTTAGGTATTGTCAATGTCATTAGATATTCTATTAGGAATGGCATCAAAAATGACCCATTAAAGTAACCATCACACTTCAGAATTACATGTGGAGAACACCTACTCATTGAACTGTCAGGTCAACCTAGACCCAGGTCATATGCTGCTCTTGAGGCAGGTGAATGACATACATTGTCTCACTTCATAGCCCAGATCTGGGGACTTGGGCAACATCTTTCATACATTTTTTCTGGACTCAATTTGAACCAACGGTATATCAAATAGGCTTTACTATAGCACTTACACAGTGGACTTTGGGAATCTGGATTTTTTTTTGGGGGGGGGGGGGGGTTATTGGTTATGCATACAATCCCCACTCTACCTAGTCATTTGTAGCTCTACAATCATTGGCTTGAATTAACTGGAGTAGAAAGGCCGAATGTTTCAACCTTCTAATGTGAGAGATGTGGTAGTAGCTTGGAGAAGAAGGATGAAGAAGAGTTGGATCCCCGGAGTTTAGAATATGGTGCCTTTGGCTATTTGGTGGACCACCTGGAAGGAGAGAAATCGTCGTATCTTTGACGATAAAGCCCTGTCGCTCCAAGATTTTAAACTTTATTTTTTGAGGTTGTTGTATAGTTGGAGTGTCGGGCTTTACGGTAACAAAACTTCAAATTTTTTGGCTTTTGTCGATTGCATTATGGTTGAGAGCTCAAGGGCATGATGTTTTTGTATTTGCCCTTTTGTAAATGGGTGACATCCCCTTGGTGTCCTTTTAACATACCTCTTGATTACTTACCAAAAAAAAAAAAAGAAAGAAAGAAAGGCCGAATGTTTCCAGGTCATCCCGTTGAATTCATCCCCTAATCCACCAGGCCGGTGGTAACATCCAGTTAACAATATCTAATAGGACTAGGGGGGACAAATGTGCAGTTACAGTCAAAAGTCTAAATCATAAATTTAAATAAAGGGACAGAGCAGAGGAGAGAAAGCATCAGCAGGTAATCTATTACGAGAGTCTTGCTCCTAAGACCAAAGGACGTTGTGGGGTCTAGGGACATCATGGGGTCTAGTGACATTTCCTCACAGATCAATTTTTCTATGGTTATAGGACCAAAACATGAATAGCTAAGTCCAAGTTTACATAATCTCTATTCTATACTCCAATTCCAAACCCATAATTTTATTCACAAATACGGTAATTTTGACTGCATTTTTGCAACTCCTGGACACATTAAAGAAAGTCCCAGAGACATAAACGCCCTGGCTGGACGGGCAATGGATAGTATGCAGGCTTAGAACTAGGAAAAGAAACAAAAGAAATACAATAGACCCACAATCACATTTCATTCCTCTCCACAGTCAATTCCTTCATAGATCTCACTCCAACATTCCCAAGAACAGCAAACATTTGCAATACAATCTTCAATCCCATTTGCTGTCATAGGAAAGAGGAAAGAAGGGGTAAAGACTTAAAGCCATTTCAATATGGTCAGAGAACCTTCAATTAGCAGATAAATCTCTAAGCTTTTCCATTCAAACCGGATTAGATACAGAATCCTCAAGCAAGAGACACATGAGAAACATGGCGGCTTAAGGCACAGGAGAAACATGGCGGCTTATGCGGCAATCTAGCTAATTATAGATGGCTGTGGCACAAAATGTAGAGAGGAATACAGCAGTCCCAGTGCTAAGCCATGATCAGCACAACAGATAAGGCAGAAAGTTCAAATGCATTTAAAAACCAAAATATGACTGTCACCCAAAGCTGGACTCACTTTCAAGCAGATTCAGAAGGCTTTCCAAGCGATAATTACCATTTTGAGGGGTCAGTAGGAACATGCAATAACAATGTTAATAACTACTCGGACGTTTTGCAAGAAACTTGAAGACGAGATATAACAGCCTACACCTTAGGGGTTCTGAGAAGTTATAGCCTCCAAGTCCAAAATAAGACATTCTGAATATCCACTTAACAATTTCAGTGCCTACGTGCAATGGTTTCATAGGCACCATTTAGGGCATCCAATCAGTTTTGAAAGCATGGTCCTTAAATGCCCAAAAAGAGGAGGAATTATCATGGTTATAATACACCCTCAATTGTTTTAATGGTAATAAAATACAGCAAAAGATTTTGATTTTTGAGATATCAAAACGCGGACATCACCATCTGACAACAACGATAGCTTCCTGAAAACCATGGAAACTGTATAAAATAGCCCACATTTTGGGGTTCAAAGAATCTCTACCCACTTCACCGCCTGGACAACCTAAAAACTTACAGATATACTCATCAGCAAGTTCAAATGAGCGCAAAGCCATGACTTCATTCACACCACCAAGTAAAATTCTCAACCGTGATTACAGGGCACCCAAAATAAAAAGAAGGGCAGTATATACTACACGTTTAACTGTTCAAAGCAATCCCAAAACATTTTAGAAGACAGGAGCCCGTAGTCACCATTTGAAACCTACTCAAGCATTCTTACAAAATCACAAAAATTGAGTCGTGGCCTTCATTTCAGGGTCAAAAGAGCCTCTGCCCACAATACCTCCAAAGCCTCCCAAGAGATTCTCACTATCCCTGGAAGCTATTTCATTCATCATAAAGGATTCATCAGCACTATCTTATATATTTGGGCGTATGAGCTGACCAACCATAACCACGGCCATCTATCTAAAACATTTGGTTGGGGGGGGGGGGGAGCACACATTCACCAATCACCACCCCAACACAATTTAGGATGATTCTAAAGAAATTCTAAAAACACTTGGCGGGAATAGGAATATAGAGGAGAATACACTCGACATATTCCCACACATTTTTCCAAAGCTCCCTGAATTCATCTATGATGGACTTTATCTAGGGGTCCGAGTAGGCTCTTGCACTCTATATCAAAAACCTCTCGGGATGTTCCAAATATCTCCCTAATCACTTTTAATCACCAAAATGGCTGACATCTTAAGGTGTGATTTCATAACATTACAAAACCAGCAATCAGCCATTATGGAGATGCCCTTTAACAGGCCTAAGATAATGTAGAACATTTAGATGGGGTAGTAGGACCAGAAAGTCGCCATTTGATAGCTTTTTGAACATTTTTCTAAGAATGCTGAAATGTCTTTCGGAGATTCTAAAATATCTCTATGATTTAAACAAGCATAATGACATCATGAACCTATCTTATAGGTTTCAAAGGGTGATTCCAAAATGCCAAAAGATATTATGGTTGTATGCAGTACACTTTAAACAATCTAGGACAGTCATAAATCCTCCAGAACACTATAAGCAATTTCCCAAAACCTCTTACGATATTCTAGATATCTCTTTGAACAACCTAAGCTAGTGATGTCATTACGATAACTTATGTATTTCAAAATGAGATTCCAAAATGCCAAAAAACAACTGTTCTGGTTGTATAAAATACACCTCAAACAATCTAGCATACTCATAAAATCCGTTCAGACATTATGGATGATCATAAGACCATATAGTCGTCATCCAACAAATTCGCAGATATCTTTCCGAAGTCCCAAAAACGTGTATAATAGCCTTTATTTTGAGGTTTTGGGAGGAAAAATCACTCCAGCTCTCAAGAGCTTTGAGATATCTACAGAAATAATTTCTATAGCCCGAAGGTCTCATTGGTCACTAACTCACTGATTTTGAAGCATGACTCTATTATAGCACAAAAACTGAAATTTGATGGCATACAATGCCCTATAAATTATCCAGAAATAACTTTAAATTCATAGAACAATATGGGGTTCAGTAGAAGTATACAAACCATCCAGCATCTTATCTGGTTATTTTGCCATACAACAACAACAACAACAACAACAAACTCCCAATGTAGGTCCCGCTTTCGCGGGGTCTGGGGAGATCCAGCTGTAGGCAACCTATTTTGCCATAAAGATCCCCAAAAACTGTGCATGATATTTTTCCACGAAGATGTTCTAAATATCCTCTAGACAGCATAAATGAATGTAATGGCATGATTAGCAACAACTTGTAGATTTGAAACTTAGTTCCAAAAATACAACAAAAAATGGGCACAATGATGGCTTACATTACTCACTAAGCAAACCAAAACAGACATAAAAAAATATCAATGAACAATTTGAAAGGTTAGTAGGGGCACATAGTTACCATTTGAAAATTTCCAGGACATTTTTCCAAAAACCCCCAAAACCATGAAGAATAGCCTTTCATTTGGATGTTGAGAAAAGACTCTGTTCACTCTACCACAGAAATCAATTAGGCCCTTCCAAATATCTCCGTTAAGCAATTTTATTTGAAATCGTATAAGTAAAAACAATGTGCTGTGTCCTGGGGATCCCAACAAGCTCTAGCGACCCAACCTGCTAAGCTTCCTGAGATGCTGAAAATCTCTCCCCAAATGACACCAATCAATTTTATTGGTTCATGGGCACGATGTTGTCGACATCAAAACATAATTCAGAAATGCCAAACATGGCCATTATGGATGTATATGATGTAGTTTACCATGTTTAATGCAGTCCTAAAACACCCCAAAACATTTTAAATATAGTCACAATTTAGCAATTTCTAGAACTTATTTTTTTTACTAAAAAGCAAAAACCACAGCTTTCTAGACTCTAGAGGTTCTAACTACTCCAAGATCAATACCTCAAATGCATTCTGAATACACCCTAATCGCCTTTTTATAGCATCTAGTCGACATGAAAACGTCATTACAAAGCCAAATAAATGGTGATTACAATGGCATACGGTACTGCCGTCAACCACTTAGAATGCACCTAAGAAATCATAGAACATTTGAGCAGTCAATAGAAGCAAAACTTTCTATGAGCGTTTTTCTTCAAAAATGTAGAAACCATAGGTAATAGGCTAATAGCCTTCATTTTGGGGGGGGGGGTCCAAAGAAAGTCTACCTTCATCAGCACTGTTCACAGATTTCAAAACAATTCACAGATTTCAAAACAAGAATCAAAACACCAAAAGCAAGTATCACAGGTATATGATACATTCTATACGGTCCATAATGGTTCTGAATAGCCTAAACAACTTTGAATGGTATGTGCAGCTATATAGTCAACATTTGATAACGTACACATTTTTTCAAGGAAATTCTGGAAAACAAAGTATAATAGCCTTCATTTTGGGGTCACAAAAGGCTCCTGCTGCTACAAGACCTATTAACACGTCTAAATATCCCCCATATTAATTTTGATGACTTAATTGGCAAGCGTGATTCAATAAAGCCACAAAAACGAGCATTAGGTGGCATAAAAGACATTATAAATGATCAATTGTGGACCTAAAAAACTACTATAGATATATATCCTGGAGGAAGGCACATGCACATAATCACCATTTGACATCTACAGCAAAATTTTGAAAAATGCCAAAAATGGTGCATAATAGCACTCATAGAAATGTCCTGAGAGGTTGTGCCCACTCTACCTCCTAACCCTCTAAGGACAATATGGATATCGCTCTAAACAATATCAATACCCTCTAATCTGTTCAAATAGAGACCCCATATACACATACATACATACATACATACATACATCAATACATGCATGTGTGTGTCTGTGTGTGTCCGTGTGTGTGTATTGTAGAACATTTCGACGGATCAATATGAGAACACAATCAACATGAAAACTTTTTGGAATTTTTCAAAATCTGAACATTCCAAAAATCTATGTACAATAGCCTTCATTTTAAAGATGCCAATTTTTTTTTTGATCAGGAAAAAAGAAATTAAATTAACAAAAGAATGGATGCAAAGATAGCATCGTACAATTAGCTATGTACAGCCCAAGTGCATCAAATCCACAAAATCTAAGAGATCTAGAGGAGAGTTACAAACGTTCCCTTTGTCCCAAAAATAAAGGGCCTTGATAAAATAATCTTTAAAACATTGAAGTGGCATCTCCTCATCCTCAAAGATTCTTCTATTCCTCTCACGCCAAATGCTCCAAAAAATTGCCAATAGACGCTTCATTTTAAAGATGCCAATAGACAACAACTACAGCAACTCTCTAGTGTAGATCCCCTCTCATAGGTCTAGGGAAATCTAAATGTAAGCAGCCTTATCTCTTCAGGCATCTCTGCCCTCAAAGAGGCTGATTCCAACGGACCTATAGATGCCCATAGATTTGAGCCACTAAACCTCCAGACCCGCTTAAGACACCCTAAATATATTTCCAAACAGTTTCATGGATTATAATGGCTTCATTAGCATGGCACCATCATTACAAGTTTTAAGATATGATTTAAATACTCATAACAATCTTGATTGCTCTTGAAATACTCTAAAACCCTTTATAGGATGAGAAGGAACACGTAGTCATCATTAATTTCTCGAACAGTTGGTCAAAATTCGAAGAACCATGCATAATAGTCTTCCCCCCCCCCCAAAAAAAAGAACTTTGTTGCCTCAATTTTTTGGGGTGAGCCCTCGGTGTGCATAAGTAGAGGCGTAACCTGTGCACCTTCTGTGCCTCATTGATTCCTTTATCTACAGAAGAAGATTTGAGATAGTAGACCATTCAGGCCCTCCATTCAAATTGATACTAACCTAAGAGCCAAGATAAACAAAATACTCAAGAAATTTCTTCAAGTTAGAACCCAAATGGAAGATTCCAATCGATTTAAAACAAAGTTAAAAACTTATGCAGGGTAGCTAGCAGGCGATCTTTGGACCCAACAAATTTCAAATCCAAAGAAGGGTGATTGGCCAGTCGACAGATTGAAAAATTACTAGAACCATTTGTAAATTGCAACCACAATATCTCTTCATGACCATAACATATATTTCACAAGTAATATTGACTCTCTTTTTTCTGCACTCTCACTCTGCAGAAGTCCTGCAACAATGAGGTATGAGGAAGCATAATTTGCTATTTTTTCACTAGTCTTTTCTTATGGTCAGTATCTCTTCTCTTTGCTTTTCTTTTTTTTACTTTTTTCTACATAGCTTTCTATCAACTTTCTTTTTCATTTGACAGGGTCCGGGCGGGGGGGGGTTGGTTTCAATCCAATATCCCTGCACAAACCTGAAGGGCCACCTTTTTATAAAAAAAAAAAACAAACAAACCTGAAGGACCCAGTGCGCACAGCTCAAGAACCTTGCAATTCCAAGTGCAAACACATAATGTGCCGTAAATGGTTCAACAATCTGGACATTGAATGAAAGAGTCACGAAAGCAGAATGTCTAAGTAACAACAAATTTCAGGAAATTCTTCCAAAAAGCACTGCACCTTTGTATTTTGCATAACTCGCAGCTGTGGGAGCACTGAGACAGCTTCCAAATATACACAGAATGCCCACAAAATTCTGTTGAAGATATTGTGCGAAGTTGACGGATGAACAAGGAATGCCAAAACAGCGCATGGTAGCAACTGCAAATTATCAGGGCAGAAAGACAGTGATTACAGCACAGCATAATGAGACTAAAAGAAAACAATTTGCCAAATTATCGCCCGGGAGGGGGGGGAGAGTATGTATTGCGTAAACCTTACAAACTTTGAAACGCAAGTCAAGGGAAGAAAGATGGAGGTATGTTGCCAAGGAAATTAATGAAGTAACCATGTAAAGGTTGGTTGTGGAACCGCAAGAGATGGTCCGGTGGGAAAAGCCCAAGCTTCCATCAAACAGTTGTGGGATCTTAATCCCAATACATGGATGTGAGAGTTTCGCCTCGCTTACTGCCCTCAGACTTTTCCATGCCCTCCCCAACTAAGATTCCCCATCAGAGATGGGCCCTCTAGCAGGGTTAGCTTGTTCGAAAGAAAAATATATGAAAACAACAATAACAAAAATCAAGAAAAAGAACCTAGTGTAAGGCTCAAGAACTCCAATCCGCCACCTAAAAGAAAGCATGTTCCAGATACAATTATGGCTCTATCAAATGAACATTTGGCAAGCTCAGATATTGGGCAAATGTCAGGCAAACCAAACATGCACAATCCATATACCAGCAATTATTAATGATGCCAAATTCTGCCATCTAATACAAAAACAACTCAGAGCAAGTGGCATGGTTCACCATAGACTAGTGTAGATTCAATAGCAGCTTTGCGTCAGTAAGAAGCAGCTCACTTCCAATGAATAAATCAAAAAGTAACTGAAATTGCTACGTCCCTAACTCCCTACTATCTGTTATATCTGAAGCTTAGAGAACTCCATTATTATATTCCTTATCAAAAAAAAAAAAAAACTCCATTATTATAACTAGAGTGCAACCATAACTAACCAAAGTTAACCAGAAAGACCAAGATTATATAAAAATCCCTAAAAGCAACTAAATGCTGTGTTTGATATTCTTCACAGTCCATCAATTTAAGACCTTGAGACGGCATCCATGCACCGCCATATGCAAGAAATAACAAGATAGTATCCTTAGACCAGAAGGAGATCAATAGAGCAGAACAAACAGCGTATCTCAGACAAACCATCATAGAAATAACAAGGGGCAAAAAGATTATCCGTAAAAGACATACCCCCAGAAGTGCCTAAGCGCCAATCCTCATACAATCATGCCCCACTTGGATCCCTCCGCGAGGGCGGGGGGATCCCCATGCCCCCACAATTCTTTTCCCCCATTTTCAACCCCTTGGATATCCCCTCCATTCTCCACTTGACCATGGAATCACTTATCAATACCAAACCCCAAGCCACTACCACCTCCACTCTGAAGCACCATCATCTATAACACAGGGAAACGAGAGGAAAAAACAAAGTAAAGGAGAGGAATAATAGAGGAAGTTCAAGCACTGAGTTTAACATTGCGACTCAAGGTAGTGTCCAATGAGGGCATTTTTTTATTTTATTTTTTTTTGGAGAGACAGTAGGACCCCTAATTTCCATGTGTAGTCTAGTCCTAATTTCCATGTGTAGTCTAGTCCTAAATGCTTTCTTTACAACAACCACTCGTCCTCCTCAACCCAATGAGGGTCTTACTTTCACAAGGGCTGGGGAAATCTAGATGTACAACTCCTTCAAGCACCCATGCAAGTGAAGAGACACATTCCAAGAGACCCCCAAAAAAAATCAAAAAGTGTATTGTCGAGTTAAAGCTCCAGGGGAGAAACAAGCAATAAGGTCAAATGTATAGAATGGCCATCCTTATGCAGTTATGCTATGCAATTACTATAGAGCACATTATGACATGTAAATATTTAATAGAAGCAATTAGAATTATGACCTCTATTCACCTATTGCTGCAGCAGTATAGTAGTAATAAAATAAAAATAATTACAACGTGATGATAATAGCAATATTACGGACACACAAAAAGCAAGGAAATAGCTTCCTACAATATGCATCACTTCTCGTAAAGCAGGTATTGCACCAATGACATAAAATTAGCTTCACTCACCACAAGATAGATAGCAAAATTGTCCTTGTCTTCCATATAGGTTGACCTCAAGTTGAATCGAATCATATAAACCACCCACAGTGTACAAGCTAAGGTAGCTGAATCAAGAATAGTGTGTATATCGTATTCCATAACGAAACTACAGTACAGCCTCACAGCCAAAAAGATAGCAGTCAGCTCCTGCGTCTTTAAAGAGAGTCCTGCAAGTCATAGAAAGTGGAAAAGTTCATTAAGGACTCACTTACACAAGCATATAGAGAGGGAACAGTCGAATATAAAGGGATTAGTATCAGCAGCACATTAAAAATAGAATTTGGCACTTTGAGAAAAGCACCACCACCTAGCATGGGTCCACCTTGGCAGCAGGGGCCAGGGAGATCCTGATAAAAGCCATCTTATCCCTGTAAGCAGACACACACTTTGAAAAGAAGCCAAACATAAAAAGAATGAAATCAAGATGCTATCTAGCACCAATCTATATCAGTAAGACTTGAGTACCCTACATTTCCATTTGTTCAACTTCTCCTGAGGCAAAAACTCAAGAACGGAGGGACTCTATCCCCATATTGCCCAAGGGAGTAGAGAGTTAAACTTTGAAGTTGAATCACAACAGATCCAATCACGAAACAAATTGATAGATTTTGACACCCAAATCACTCCAAAAATGTTTTTACTTCCCTCAGTTAGGGGGAAAGCATTTATAGCATACTTCACATCAAATTGACAATTGCAAAGATTTTCTTTTCTCTAAAACAAATGAAACTTACTCAATTCATCAACAAAATCAGCACTAGGGATGACATTATTTACGGTGCTTTTTTACTTTCATGGTTCTTCTGAGATATTTGACTAATGAATTCTGCTGAGAACGTTCCTCGTTGCACCAGAAATTTGCTGTGATTTCTTTACAAAGAAAGCTGGAATTTCATCCAATACTCCTCTTCCTTACAGAATTACAGTCCAATTTCCTCTAATTAAACAGCAAAAGACCACAAGCACATAGCTTTGCACAATGCCTACATCATTAACTATCTTCATTGTCATTAAATTGTCAGTTTCCAACCAAATATACAACACTTCCAAGACAAACAGAAAAGGACCCATCTTGATAATTGAGGTGCCAATCTGATCTTATCATATCTTCATACATCAACCATTAGCCGATCAACTAGATAGCAGGAAACTTGAACTTGCTCTCTTCTCAATAAAATTTAAACTTTCAGCAATCAAAGCACAAAACAACAGAGTCCGGTTGAAATGAAATGCACATATGAACTCACAAAGTCCCCAAAACATCCTCCACTATAAACAGCAACACCTCCTTCCCCAAAAACCCCAAAAATAAAAGAAGGGGGGTCAAAAGCAACTGGTCAACACACCACTCCATGTATCTATCATCCCATGAGAAAAGCGAGAGAGAGAGAGAGAGAGAAGAAAAGGTTGGATTTTTTTATTTTTTATTTAGCAGAGCGAACATAGACCTATCTACGAAGTTTAGCTTCTAAAACAACAGGTAAACACGCAATCAACAATGGAAGAGCTTTTGCAATGAAAACAGCTACTCAGGGGTGTACCAAAAACCAGAAATTCTTTTTGATCAGGAAAAGAAAGATATATTTCATTAACAAAAGGTTGGATGCAAAGATAGCATCCTACAAAAGGCTATACACATCCCATATGCACAGTATCCACAAAATCTAAGAGATCAAGAGAAGAGTAACAAAAGATCCCTTTGTCCCGAAAATAGAGAGTCTTAATAAAATAATCTTTAAAGCATTGAAGTGACATCTCCACACCCTCAAAGACTCTCCTATTTCTCTCACGCCAAATGCTCCAAAAAATTGCATGGGGAAATAATCTAGCAATCTTCTTCTTCGCTTTCCTTCCAAAAAAGCGATCCCATGCATAGAGGTGATCCGAAATAGAATTGGACAAAACCCAAGAAACTCCTAAACAACTAAAGGCTAGATCCCAAAGAGCTCTTGCAAAAGGGCAATGAAGCAATAAGTGGTTCACCGATTCTGCTGCAGCCTTGCATAAGGGGCACCAGTTCACCAAGATCTTCCCCCTCTTTTGCAAATTATCGTAAGTCAAAATACTGTCATGGGTAGCCTCCAGCTTGAGTTGAAGTAACCCAATTTGTCAACCAACAAATACCTATTCCTATGCCTATTCCTACCATCGCCTCCCCTAAGATAAAAAAAAAAAAAAACAAACAAACAAAAACAAAAAGGATTGTGAAATTGAATGAGAAACCCTCCCAAATCCAACCCAGATAGAAGAAAAGAGGTCGAAAGTTCTGTTCTTTAATAGCGCAAAGACAAACCTAGCTATAAAGTTCTGCACTTTAACTCATGATCAATGAATTTGTCATCTAGATCAACAAAACCCCAAAATTCTTCAAAAATTAGGGCCAATTCAGTAACATCGAAATCCAAATTAGAACCAAAACGGGAGACTACCGGCGCAAGTTTTCTCCTTGGCGAGCTTGTAGATGAGCACAGCAATCCCAATCGCATGAACAGCCTCGGCTGCGACGAAGAGGTTGTCGTGGTCATGAACAACGGCCCTCAACACCACCAACGCCGCCATTCCTGACACCACCGCCAAGAACGCCTTCACCTTCGGCGGCTGTCTCTTCAGCCACAAATTCACCGATTGGATCGGCTTCCTCTGCGGCCTCATCTCTCTCTTCTATCTCTGCTTTCTCCCTACAATTCAGGAATTTCCCTGTCTCTATCTCACTCTAGGATTGATCCTGATGATTTTCTCTCTCTTGGTGTGACAATGGTGGAAGATGAAGATCGATTTTTCACAGTTTTCTGGGAGGAAGATGAGGGTGGTGGTGGGCTCACGCTCTAATTGGCCAAATCGTTGAGAATTACAAGACTTTCTTTCTGTCTTTCTTTCTTTCTCTCTTTTTGGGGGGTGGGAGGATAGAAGACTACCATTTTGCTTATCAAGTTCTCATGGTACAAGGTACAAACTAAAAACAAATTGTTTTTATATTCTTTTTTTATTGTCTATTTTCTCATTGTAACTTATAATTTATATTATAAAAATTAAGCAATTTATTATATTTTTGCATTTAAAAAATAACTAGTATGTGAAAGATGAACGTTCATTATTGTATAAGTGTGAGAGATTTATCTTATTAGTTTAGTTATATACTTGTTTGAATTCAAGTTCTATCATAAATGTCGTATGGATTTCAATTAATAAATTCATCATTATTTTTATAAAAAAATAACCAATATTATTTGCATTTCAACTAATGAAGCTTATTGCTTCCAAAAAAAAAAAAACTAATGAAGTTTAACTATTCCATCAAAGAAAAAAAGCTAATGAAATTTAACAACAATAATACATTAGTTTTAATCTTTGATAACATACTCAATATATATTTGGTAAGCGACCAAATAATTGCACATATGTTGATAAAACTGCATCCTTACATTTACATTAGGATTAGATTTATAGGCGTGAGAAATTGAAAGTGAGACATACATACACACATGTGCACGCGCACACAGACAAACAACATATATATACACACACACACAAACATTTCTTGTGCCAAAATTTCATACCATCAAATCATTGCTATCCGTCAAAGTCTAAGATTATTTGAAAAAAAATCAAGATTAAGAATAAATTATGTTGATTTGATTTGATGTTTACTAATGAAGTGCGTTGAGCACAAATCGTGTCCAAATTATTTTGAGTAACTTCAATACATTAGTATTATTAAGTGTTGCACAACAATTCCATGGTAATCAATGAGCTTTCTATGTTTCATAACTTGGTAATTCTGTCTCATCGGCCAAATATTCAATTTTTTATTAGATGTTGCTTATCATCTTATTAAGGGGGGTAACTAGCTCAATTTTATAGAGTATTACGTGAGATCATAATCTTTGTTCGTTGCACCGTTTGCATATGTACATCCTATATTTTTCTCTAAAAGATATGACATGTTCTTAAGTTTAAGAAACTAAATAACCACCTAGACAAACAGTAACAATATTTGATTGGTAAGCATACATCCTTGCTCACTTTTTAAAGAGGGGAACAAGTATACCTCCAAGCAAGATAAGAGAATTTAGAAAGAAAATTGGAAGCAAATTGAGTAGCCTCATGTGCTTGTTTATGAACTTAAGAATAACCTGAACAATACAAGAACAAATATTTTGTGCATCAAACAACCCACGAAGCTGATCTTTTAAGGACAGGCTTCATCTGTTTATCTTCTTCAAGTGCAATCATACCCAAATGTGAAGGGTCCTCCAACATCATCTTTGCCACCAAATAGCCAGCAATGGACCAAGTCTGAAACTTTCGAGCTTGTTTTCCGATGAACCTCCCGAGCTTTCCGTCATAGTACTCCGGCCAATTGTCTTTCAACAACCGGGACTCGATCAGTTCTAAAGCACGCCTTGCCATCTGGGGTCGCCCGGTTTTGATGCACGCCGCTGTTAAAATCCATAGTAGCACTGCAAATAATGAAAGGTTTACACTATAGTTAACACTTCATATGTTAATCAATAAAGGTGCAAGGAGTTATAACCACTCTCATTGAGATAAATTACATGATCAGTGACTTCCCATTAAAACTATATGCTGAGATGATAGCCATGAACTTGTCACAACTCTTTATTCAAATAAAGACTAAATATGTGCATAAAAGTCATGAAGATAGTGGGGTTACAGCATATGACACTTTAAATCAATATCATGAGGAGATGAAATAAGCATGTCAGAGTGCTAGCTGTAAGTTATTTAGAAAAAGAAGGCATACCGGGCCAAGATCCTCCATTATGGTAGCTCCAACGAGTGTTTTTCGGGTCACATCCAGTTTCAATGCGCCATTCATGGCTTTCAATGGCAGGATAACAGACTTTCAGCGGCATCTCTCCAACCAATTCTTTCCACCTTGCTTCTATAAGATCCATGATTGCAGTCGACTGCTCCGAAGTGGCCAAAGATGAGATGACAGCAATGCAATTGCCCATGCAAAACCAACGGATGTCCATTTTTGCGGGGCTGACATTCCCAATGAAGTAGCCACCGCGATATGGCATGAAATCAAAGATCCAATCTGGAAGGGAATCAGGCATTACATTGAACTTGTTTACTGCAGTATGAGAGTATTCTTCTGTTTTGTACCGGTATATGTCATTAAGGTGCTTCAAGTCTAACCAGTAATATGTTCTCATGTGATAGCTCAATGCATGGAGTCGTTTGACTATCCGTTCAATGAAATCTTTCCCTTCATTGTCTTGCTTTAGTAAAAGCAAAGCAGACCTTAAAGCCATGAAGAAGAGTGCTTGGATTTCGAGGGGATACCCATAAACACCCTATTCAATATGAACAATAAAGAATACAAGCAGTCTTAAGAAATCTGTTATGGGTAACAAAATCTTAAGCCATTGGACAACCAATCAGTAGTACCATAGCAAATAATGCACATATGAAAATATCTTAATCTGAGAAGCTTCTGACACTCAGGTACATAGCAAGAAAAATGAGTGATTCAGATCATCAAGGAGATGCTTTACGAGAAAGGACTTACCATTCGACGATCAATCATACAGCACCCGTCAGAACATAGAAGGGTGGGAAAAGTATCAAATCCCTCTGAAAGACACATGCTGAGGATAAGGCGCATACCCTTCTGGCATTCTGGCATTTCAGCCAAGGAAGAGTCTCCAGTACATTTTGTGTAAGCTCGAAGTAAGATTATCCACCAAAATCCCGAGTCAATTGGAGCAACTCTTCCTATTGCACTCTCCCCAAAATCTGCTATTAAAGTCTCATGGTTCCTTATTGGATCATGGAAGACTTTAAAGCTAGCTGGCATCACTCCTTCTCCTAGCTGAAATCGATCAATCTTTTTTTCCCATGATTGAAGACGGAGAATTTTTAGAAGAAAATTCTTCACGATCTCAGGTTCCCCATTCATCAAAAAAGCCAATGCACTGGGAACAAAATCCCTCACGAAGACCTATAGAAGTGAAAACAATTAATATGATAAAAGCAATAGCTAAAACATCACATGAATAAGATATACATGCCTGATTATAATTAAGTTTTTCCTCAGAATTATCCAATGCTGCAATAGTCCCAACTGGTTGACCACGAAAATAAACCATCGAACGCCTCAATGCTTCCCAAGCTTCACCAGCCATGGGGTGACTAACACACGAGCTCGGGGTACTTGGTCCAGAACGTGGACTGCTGAGACCAGACCGACGATCAGGGGGAAAACTGTTTTCTAGATGATCTGCTAAACGAGAAATGCTGTTAGGATTTCTGGATAAACGAGAAGATACCGCCTGTGCAAACTCGCTGAGAGACTTTTCATCAAGTGATCTTTGCCTGTTCTCCAACAAGGTCAGGGGCCGCCTCCGGTCTAATATCTTTGCCAAACCACATTCTTCAGTTTCATCTAATGCATATGACCCATTGGGTGGACTCGTGTTCTTATTACAAGAATCGTCCATTGAGAGGCTTGATAGTTTAATTTCGCAACAAATTTAGCATCTGGAATGCTGTATTAGGAGTTATCAAAAGTACTTAAGTTATGAAGAAAATAGATTTTGTTTATATTGACACACATTGAAAATAACAGTAATAGATATAGAACAAGTTTGAATTAAAAAAGTGTAAATATATGCAATTTCATCCCTGGTAAGTAGAAAGACTATTTGCAAAGGCCAATGAAACCCCGCATCCCACCCCCCCCCCCCCCAAAAGGAAGGCCAAATTAGTCTAAAATCAGTTTGATGAAGCCGTTTACATGGACATGAAATGTATACAAATTCCCATGCATATAAAATGCCCTGTTGGGTGAAAACAATACTCCTAACTCGTGTTGGAAACACACCTTCTATGTTTTTGTCGGTTGAATTCAAGTACAACTGTTTGGTTTCATATGCATCAAAGTGCAAACTTGGCCATCTTAAAGGGGTGTTGAGTGTCATATACATGTTTTGATGTTAGTATCTAACATGAATGTGTTAGATTGGCATGAAGAACTCAACTTAGAACACTATATGGGTCATATACTCAACAAGAATACAAGTAAAAGCATCAGAACAATCCTAATTGTCAATAGCAAAGTACTATGAAAAGGTGCAACAGCTTGCCATTGGCCTAAATGTAATTTAGCCCAAACTACAGTATTATAAGCTTTCTAAAATACAGCATTCTGAAACAGGAGTCATATGACCTTTTTTTTCCTTCACATGAACGTTATAGTCTTGTACGAGACCATTTCATGGTCCTTTTTTTTTTTTTCAAATGCATGCGTCTAATAATATTGGGTCATGCATGCCAATTTCCCATCAAATATACATATGAACTTCTACAAAGATAACATAAGACTATTTCGTATAAACATTAAGAAGTTGCCATTAAACAAACTCGGACGTTCTAGTAAGCTGTCACATACATATATCCCAAACCTTCCCTCGAGTTCTATTGAACATGAGCACTCAACATGATAAACTAGCTCGTATCACTTTCTTAGGGTATAACTCTGTCACTTTGTCAACAAAGCAGATTCTATGAAAATATAAGAAAGGTAAGAGAACTCCAAATTCCATATAATTAACCCATACCAAAATTGACATTGAACATACCAAATAAACTCCCTATGATTGAGTTCTTAAAAAGAAAGAACGACGTACATATGATATATGAATCGAAGATCAGAGAAAACTAACCTTAGAATGATCTTATTGGCCTTACTTCATCCATAGAAGTAGAAGAAGAAACTCATCTCGTTAGAATAGAGTGCAAGATTTCCCATCCGCAAACAATTGATGATTGATCAAGACTAATTAATCACCGGCATTGAAAAATAACGGTTATAACTAACACTTGATCAAATCTGATTGATGAGAAGATCCATAATCAAAACATCTGTCTCTTTCTCACACATACACTCCCCCACTATGCGATGGCGAAGTGTTATTATTATTATTATTTTTTTTTTTGAGATGGCAATATTGTCAAGTGGTCGAGCAGCTACAAAAATCCCCAACCAAATTAATTACAAGTGTATATATAATTTTGTTATCTTTGATAAAAGGGGTTGGGGTTGGTTTAAAATTAGAACTATTAATGAACACAACAAGATGCATGTGTTCTTTTCTCTTTTGGGCCTTGTGGTGTGAGAGTCTTGTTTGTGTCTTTTCAATTGGTAGCAAATTGATTGTTCAAGAGAGTTCACTTGAAATAAAACCGATCAAAAGATGAATGAATTTGGGTATTTGAATTTCGGAGGTTAGACTGCTAATATTTTGAATTTATAAAAAAATCATCCAATGCTCTAGACTTTTGACATGTTTATTTTCAATACTCTATACTCAAAAAATAAAAAAGGTAAGTAATGAGTCGAAATTAGGGTAACACCTGAGATGTTTTTGAGACTATATACTTAGGGTGTTTTTCTGGGAGAAGAAGATTGGATTAAGGGCATACAAAGAAGAAGAAAAAAAAAATAAAGATTATTAAAATAAGCTTGTACCTTCAATTTATTGAGTTTATTAGTATTATCATGTTCAATTATTACGTCACTAGTAGATGATTAATAAACATTCTTATATATGTGATCTCAATATAACACATAAGATAATTATTGTCACCAAAGAACAATTGAAATGTAAATTGGTTAGTCTAAACAAACCATCTTGGGTACCCATATTTTCATAATTTATTGGTAGCTCATATAGGAGTAGGGTTGGGCAAGTACTTGGGCATTTATAGGGTAAAATGGGTCAACAAATTTAAAATATGGTTAATAAAGAGTTGAATTCACAATAAGTTAGGTTAATAGCGGGACGGTTCGTTAAAGCATATTAATGAGTCGAAATTAACAATCCGTTTAATAACACAATACTTTTCTTTTACATGATTAAAGATGCTAGGCCCATTAGACCCCTACCTTAGGGGCCACCAATGGGCCACAACAGGTCGATGATGGTGAATCAATTTTGGATACCAAAGTTCACGGAACAAGCTCAGGAACCAAGCGTGACCGCACAACTAAGCATAAAGCACAACATATGCATATCCCCTAAGTTGAACTTGGGTGCAGAGCGTATGAAAGACAACACTTGACCATCTGACAAAGTGATATTCGGTTAATAACCCGATACTTTTTTCAATCTACTCGTCACTCTAATTTGCATGTTGTAATTAGTTAAGTTTATTACAAATACTTTATATTAAACAATAATTATTATATAAAGCTTTAATGTATAAGTTTGTTCAATTTAAAACGGGTCAAAAGCAAGTTATCAATGGGTTGGTCTGTCTCGATATCTTTATTTATTTAGAGCATTTGCAACGGTTCCCTCGTGAGCCAAAATAGAGGAGAGAGAAAGAGAGTGAGGGAGAAGAGCTGCTCCAACGGTTGCTTTTTGCCTCATGCTTCACGCGCAGCCTTGCCTATCCGAGCAAACTCGACTGTTGCTTTACTCATTTTTTTTATTTTTTAAATATTTTTAATTAGTTTTTCTTTTTTTAAAAATTTTAAAAATAAAGTTGTGTATTGTAGAGTGGGTCCATGAGTATTATTTTATTTGGTGAGCTAAAATGGTGAGTCTTTCATTGAAGAGAGTAAGAATTGTGATGTAAAAAATTGAAGAGAGGATTGATGTGACAGTGATAAGGTTCATCTGATGAGCCAAAAAATGGCTCATTATTGAACTTGCTCTTATATAAAAGCCTGTCCCGACCCACCTGTTAACAGGTGGCCATAGCTCGGCCCGACCCACTGCATAAATGAGATGGCGCTGACCCAATTCGACCCGGTGCGTTGCCCCAAGTCTAAGTTGTCTAGCCCCCACCGAGTTGTATGCCAACCTTGCTTGCAGCCCTCAGCCATGGCGGGCACGGTAGCAAAGAAAGGGAAATCTTCGAAGAAGTGCAAGAAGAGGAAAATATCCAATTCTGATGAAACCCTAAACCCTTCGACATTAGCCCGCCAGAACTACGAAAAAGAAAGTGGAGGATGTGTTGTCGAGGACAGAGAAACTCGGACAACAATGGAGGTTGAGGAAGAGACGAGCTTGGAAAGTAAAGAGAGCAGCAGTCAATGGTGGAACTTGGATATTGTTTTAGCAATCGAAAACAAAGAGCTTAATGCCCTCCAGTTAGTATTGCTGTTTTATCTCTTGCTTATTCTGCTGTTGAATTTATGAATTGTTATGGGGAGTTTATTTAATCATGCTTGTTTGTTTGTGGTGAGTTAGTGGAGAATGAATTGTATAATGGTTTTAGGATTCGAAGGGTTAAATTATCATAATTTCCCAGTTTAGGTGTTCGTGCTTGTATGTATGGATTCAAATTTATGCTACGGTATGGGGAGTTTATTGAATCATTCCTATTTATTTGTGTTAAGTTAGAGGAGAATGAAATGGGTTATGGGCTTTTGGATTCAAAGGATTGAATTCTCATAATTTCCGAGTTCAAGTGTTGATCTTGTTGCATATATAGGTTCAAATTCACAGTAGCAGTTGCTGTGTAGGTTCATTGTCATTGAGTTGAACGTCTTGTTATATATCAATTCAAAAGAGTTTTATGTCCTCAAGTTATTATTGCTGTTTTATCTCTTGCTTGTTCTGCTTTTGAATTTGTGAATTGGAATCGTGAATTTATTGAATATGCTTCTTTGTTTGAGGCAAGCTAGTTGAGAATGAAATGTGTTATGGCCTTATGGGTGTTACGATTTGAAGGGTTTGAATTGTCATAAGTCCAGGGTTAAGGTGTTGGTGTTGATGTTGTTGTATGCATAGGTTCAAATTCACAGCAGTTGTATCTGTGTAGGTTCAATAGAGTTGAAAAGCTGTAAAGTTTCTGGCTTTGAACTGGAACAGACTGAACAGTAATGTCCAAGAACGCTGATACATTGGCACTAGTAAGGGGGGGGGGGGGAAATTGCACAACAATTGCTAATGAGCTTGAGCTTAGTATTTACGACAGAGTATTCACTAAGTTGATAGTGTATGTTTTTACAAAATTACAAATGCCTCCTTTCTGTTTTTCCTAGGTCAGTGAATACAAGGGTTATGGCCCCGATTCACTAGGTCATAGGATTCACAGTAGATTCCTGTGGCAAAATTGTTTAGTGGGGAAGGTTGCTAATTTTTAGCTTATATGATGCACCGTGATTTTGTGCTGCATTTGTTGGGGGAGGGGGGCTCTAAGGAGCTTTTCTTGTAGGATGTTATGGAATACATCACATATATGGATCACAATATTGAAAATATCCATGTCTAGGATGGTTAGGGAGCTTGCACTTAATTTTTTCTAAAACCAAGGAGTGTAAATATTCATTGCTTAACTTCCTATGAATGTAATTTGAGGATAGATTCTTTAGCTTCTAACATAATATATGTATGAAGCTTTGTGTATTTGGACTTCTTCCATGGATTTTCCTTTTTGAACTTTATGAGAGTCCTTCCTTTTTCCTCAGGAGGGGGGGGGGGTTTAGGGATGAAGCGAAGTGCCTTTTACTATTAAATTTTATTTTCCTAATATCCAACTGAATAATTTTCAATGCAGGAAGGTGGAGTTAGTTTTTGATTTTGTGAATTCAATAGTCAAGAAAGAAGACAATGATCCAGAACAGGACTTCAATATCTTGAGTATATCAAGACTATTATTGTATAGTAGTAAGTGGATTCAAGATTTATTAATTGCATCTGAAAAGAAGATTCGAGCAGGAGATGAGTCTGTAGAATCACAGTTGTACTTGGATTATAGATGCTGGGAGATATTCAAATTTTGCATGGAGGAGTCATCAAGATTGCATGTTTCATTGAGCCTGCAACGAGATCTGCTGAGGGTGATTTCATGTGTTGCCAGAAGTGCATTGAAGTCCATCAACTCTGTGCATGTAGATGTTAAAGAACCCATTTTTTCCACTGCAGAGTTGCAATTTTACAATTCTGTAAGCGACTGCATAAAATTGATATTTTCTTTCCACAGGCGGTTGTCGGATGAAAATCTGGACTTGTGGGCAGTGGTTGTCAGCTCTGTCCTTGAACTCATAGTCAAGATTTATGGGGACAATCTTCAAGATAATGATGCAAGAAACTTAATCTCACAGTTTTCATGTTTGTTGCTTGAGCCGTTCGCCAAGTTCTTGAGAGTGCACCCAGTTCGCAAAAATGGCTTTCGTGATTTTGTTGATAAACTTCTGGATCCATTATTGCACTTGCTTGGTATATTGCATGATAAGGTCAAGGATGGTCCTGTGGTGGGGCAGAGCATGAATAAGTTGGTTGAGGAGATTCTGTCTTATGGATTGTTTCATTCAGTTCACCTTGATGAATATCTTAGCATACACAGCACAGAAAAATACAGTGCTTCAACTGATTGTAAGTTGGAAGGCGGAAGAACCATAATCAAAAGTTATCACAGGCACCTTTTTGACAAAATGGAGAACCTTGTTTCTGAAAGAAAGGTGCCATCTGTGGCTGGCATTGGACATATGTTCCAGTTGTTCATTGATTGTGTTAGAAAGTACAAGAGGGGCTTGCTGGATGCAGAAAAGTCTAATGTCATGGAAAGTCGGTCTATAAAGCAGCCCACAAAGATTGGTAATTTGACCTTGGAGAGGAGTGATCACATGATTACTCCTAGCTCAGAAGTGAGAAAGTCAGTTTTCGATTTCTTTGTGGTCATTTTGGAACCTTTGTTACTTGATCTGAAAAAACATCTGCAGTGTGATCTTCAAGCCGAAAGCTCTTTGTTGGATGTATTTTGTGCTCTGAAGTCTGTGAATAAGGTACTCTCTGTCATGGTGCACGAAAGGGTCTATTTAAGAACGCATGGCGATTATGGAGGTGCTTGTCTTAACTTTTTCAGGATAATTTATGGCCTTTTTTTGGCCTGTTATGCCAAACTTAGTCAACTCTGGCAGTCAACTTTTGGTAGGGATAAGGCTGTACGGGTTGGAATATTAAATTCAATAGCCAAAGAGTTCATTCTTGTAGTTCAGAACTTCTTGGAAATTGAGTATGAAGTCATTGGTGATGAGTTGGTTAGCACATGGGTTATGATTTTCACCTTTTTAGCAATGGCGCATTTTTCAGAGGATGTCACATTGTTTTCAGAGACAATTGACCTGGGATGCCGGGTGCTTAATCTATATAGTGAGCTTCGCCAGGTCAGTGTAAATCCTTTTACAGCTGTTTCATTAGGTTTTTGCATTAACCCTAACATATAACGGAATCTTGAGATTACATTTTACAATTTTGTAGCTTGGATGTCATATTGATCTGATTCTGATCAATTTGGGACTATTTCCCCTGCCATGAAACTCTTTACTTTATAAGAAGTCATCCCACAACCAAATCATAGACCCATAGTAATATGATGACGTCCTCTAGATGCTACAATTGCTTGGACACTGGCATGGATTCAAAATGTGGCAGTTCCGCCACGAAATAGCCGCATCAAAAAGGTCTTTAGATTGAGCGAACCGCATTGTCGCCCCGAGACCACTATGATATGTAATGTGATTGGTTCATTAGAATGATTTTGCCTTGCCGAGACCAAAACTGCATTTTGAATCCTTGAATGGTTAACTGTTTATCATGCACTCATACAGAAAAAGGCATTAGTGTAAGTAAGTGGTTAATTAACTTCGCTGACAATCAGATAAGATCCTGGGCAATTATCATATATAAAATTTGGTTCTGAAACAATGGTAGACCGTAGACCCAACCTGCAAAAGTTCCTTTCTTGATAGACACTAGGTGTAAAGTTGTAGAAGCTTCATCTTTCTTAATTTTGAGCTTTATACATGAGTGGAGTAAAAGATCTACAAACCTTTGTTCTTTTTTAAAAAAAAAAACTAAATTCTTTTTCAATGAAAGTCCTATATTTAGATGATTGTATATTTGTAGGAAATCTTAGTATAAGTGCTGGAAGATTCTTAATCCCATCAATCTGCACTTGTTAACTGTATACAATTGTCTATAGGACCATTATGTTACATTGATCATGGGTGAGGTTTCATATTATTAGCATGTCAGCTTTATCCTCTTTCAAATAGTTATATGACAAAATGCAAGTTATTTTACTGTATGTGCCAACAAAGTCTGAATGCTGCTTATTGTTTCATTGTTTGCCATTTTCACAGTGGAAGGTTCTTTAAAATGTAGATCTATCTGTATTTACGTGTGGCTTTCAGTGTCAATCTAATCCCCTCTCTAACCCTTGTTAAAGGATATGAAATAATACTTAAAACTTTTTACATTAGACCAAACTTAGAGGAGACTTCCAAAAAGATCATGTATTGATCCTGGCATCTAGATTCGTATCTGATCCTTCCGCATACTGTTTGCTTAAAAAGGGTGAACATACTGCATTGTACGATTATATGTCAAACGTATCTGGGCCTGGCTCTGTAAAGATTTAATGTATTGTTTTGCACATTTTCTTCCCGATTATTCTATGATAATAATTGAAAAGCAAAAGAAATCTATGCATATTTGTATTCCCTCTATGTCCCTGGGCTCATATTATATATTTTTTTGTGTAGGTAAATCATGCTGTTTTTACTCTATGCAAAGGACTCAGGCATCTATCTTTCGATCAAGGAGATGATGAAGAAAACTATTCTGTAGTCTTGACTTCCAAGTCAATCCTTCATCAGGAGAAGTTTGCCAAATCTGGTCATTTGCTGTTATGCTCCCAGAAGTTTAGGCTGGCCATTTGCAAAGCGATCAAGTCTATACCTGAAGGACAGGTCAGTGGATGCATTCAAGCTGTAGCAGATGATGTTTCTGACTCCTTAATGTGGATGAAATTAGTATGCTCTGTGGCCGATGAATTTATAGATGTCAACTCCCGTAGATTTAGTGCACAAGCAGAAATTGTTGGTCTGGTCTTGTCTGAAATTTATTCTATAGTTCTGGAAGCTCTTTTAGTCACCACTGGGAATAGTTACCTTGTAGGAGTCTCTATAAAGAAGCTGATAATGGGCCTACATCCTAATATGAGCCATTTGATTGCCCCTGAACATCTTGGTCCAGATGAGTTTCTGTTCTCTGCCATGGGGATAACATTGAAAAACAAGGCGGAATTTCAAAATGATTTGCAGGATAAATCTCTCTTGGTTGTCTTATTCTTCTTTCGTTTGTACGTGGTCTGCCGAAGTGTATATCGCCAAGCAGTTGGTCTCATGCCTCCGGATTCTTCGAGGAAAATGTCAAGAGTGATGGGCGACTTTTATACAGCATATTCAGGTCAGGATTGCCTGGAAAGGACTGACTTTGAGGACGAAGGTTACTTTTCATGGATTGGTCAACCTTCAGCTTCTCTTCTGAGTGTCATGAAGTTTATCAAGGATAATTTTCTGCATGAAGGTCCACTGGATCACTCGTGTTTGATTTATGTTATGCATATCATGACTTTCCAAAGGCTTGTCGATGTGAAAAGGCAAGTACAGTCTTTAGAGTATATTGTGCAGAGAAGGAAGAATGTGATCCATAGCAAATTATCAAATGCTTTGTCCAGTTTGAAGCAAGAAGCTGCTGATCTTACTGGGTTCATCATGGAATACCTTTCATTAGTACATGAGAAACAACTTCCTTCTGAGCTCTGCAGGCTAACTGCAAGTAGTTTATCCCCTCGGCACGTGGAGTTTGTTCCGTGGGATCTGGGCATTTGTACAGTGAATGAGAAGACACTGCCTACGGCACTTTGGTGGATTGTATGCCAAAATATTGATATATGGTGCAATCATGCTACTAAGGAGAAATTGAAGTTGTTCCTGTCACTTTTAATCTTTAACTCACTGCCATATAGGAACTGTAGTGAGCTTGGAGAGCATCCAAAGAGTTATCCAGGCGGGGCAATGAAAGTCAGTAAGCATCAAATATCACTAGAACACCTATGTGACACCAATTTGTATGATCAAAGAGTAAGATCTCTTAAACCATTATAAAGTGCCACTCTCATGGCTTTGATATTGGTTCTGAACTTATTGTTATATGCGACTTTATTTATCCCCTGTTAATGCATGTTATTTGGTATTTGAGATCTAGTGCTGCAATCTGCTTTTGAGATTTGAAATACTAAATGCCTCATATTAAACTGATCTTTGTTACCTTATATCTTGTGTTAATTGAGTAAATGTTGCATGTCTATGGTTTTTTTCTTTTTATTATGAAGGACCTTTGCATGCTCGAAAGCTGTTCTACTCTGTGTATATTCAATAAGCTTTTTAGGTCTCTCATGCATAGTCATAACTGATGGGTTTATCCATAAGACTTTCAGGAACATGGGAGTGACAATCGTAGAACAGTTAAGGAAAGATACATGCCCGAGGCAGTATAATTTTCACAAAATTAGATCTTCGAATCTTGGTGTATCTATGAGGAGGGCCATGGGAGGTAGAAGCTTATTATTGGAGTAGGTGTAGAAGAGGCCCTGAAAAATAAGTCTAACTTAATTTTGAGACATTATCGTGCTTGACTGTACGGAGTAGATGGTCATTAGTGACACAGCATGATCGTAAAGTGTGGGGATGTGATGGGAAAAGTCTGTCAGTTTGTGGCTGCTTTGCGATATGATTCCTTTAACTAGCAACACTTCATAGATGCATGTGTGCCTTAATAAAAAAGTTACTCAAAAGTGCTAGCAAGCTGAGATGGAGTGTAGTGTGATTTAAAGCCAAAAGATCCCATAAAAATGAACCCTTCAATGGAAAACTGAATAACCTGGACGATCAGAACTTAAGCCCAATAATGCAGCATTTGAAAATGTCCTGTCTTGATTGATTTTTTTTTTGGGGGGGGGGGGTGTGGAGGGAGGGATCTTGGATGGGTATTATATGCCTTAAGATTCCATTCTTTTGGAATACCACAGGACAATATTAATGTGACTTGGATTCACCCTGATCAAAAAAAATATGACTTGGATTCACAGTCTCTCTTGTGATTGTCTGTTTTCCCCTGTTGCTTTTATGGGTATTGTTTCAACCAAGTGATTGAGGCCTTGATGATAATGGCAAGATAAGTTTTTGTTTGTGCTCAATGCTCTAATTTTTTGGCATCTTTCCTTTTAGATACCTTGTAGTTAATAGGTGCCTAGTTTCCCTATTTTGTGGCTCTATACATGATGGTCATGGGATCTGTTTCACTAGTTTGTGTGCAGGTATATGACACCTAGGCTTTGTGATAGTTTGAAGGAGTGTGTGCCCCTGTTATTCAAAGACACACCAAACATTGATGCAGAATTGAGTTCATCTGATTGGACAAGTGCTTTAAATGTGCTCCATAATTCATCCATGGCTGTTAGAGACAAGCCTGCTACATCTTATTGTACTTACAGTGAACGGAGGGGTGAATGCTGTGAGAAACAAGCATCATTTTCACAAATCAGTCAGCATGTTGCTGCTTGTCGGAGTTTACTGGATCTTTTATGCCAAATGGAAACATCATTAAGCGTGAAGTCTTTCTCTCACTGTGCAGTGTGTTTGATCAACTTTGAAAGGTTCTGACAGTGGCACTTCCCCCCCCCCCCCTTGCACTGCTTCCTCCCTTGCTCTCTATTGGCGCTTTTTTGTTTTTTTTGTTGTGTGTAAGTGCACGTGCTCATTCACGGACTTACAATTGTACATGCGCATGCCCTTGTGTGTGTGTGTGTGTCTGTCTGTCCAAAGACCTTTTCCTGTTGACAATAATGTTTATATAAGAGCTTTTGAGGACAAACTATAGTTTTAAGTGCCTAAGATGCTTTGCAGCTGCACTAAGGGTACATATTGATCTATGGTTTAGAAAAGACAAACAAGAAATATGATTCTATGTTTCTGGGTAGACCGATTATGAACTTAGATTTGTTCTCCCCAATCTCATCATTTGGACATATATTGTTTGCTTTACGTTTGGTGGATTAATCAAATATATGCCATGTGTAATATTTGTGGCTTATTGTGTTTGTGCTCTAAGAAGCTTAGAGTGATTTTTGTGCTGGAGGCACACTTCCGAGAGCTTTGGTTTTAATATGTATTGGATCCTAACTTTGTGATTGAGTACTTGATATGTTAATTTCAACTGTCATGATCTCACAAGAACCAAAGAATGCTGTTGTTTTGTTTTGTTTTTTTTTTTCAAGTAAAGTATTAGCCTGTGATGTAGATTTTAAATCGGTTGGGAAGCAGGTAAGTTGCTTTTGTCTTCACCACCTTAGACCTCGGCACTGAAGGAGCCCACACATGGTTGTTTTTTGTTATTGAAATGCTGTAATTTCTACAGATTCTCATTTTTTAATTTTTTTTTTGTATTGGATGCTTCTTGTTCCATCTGCGTAAAAGTTTTCAGCTATAATAAACTTGCTGCTGAGTTCTTGAAGCTGAAATTTGATGTTCATTGTTTCAGGCTTTTAATTGATAGATTATTGGACCCCCATGGAACACTATGTTTACATGAACAACATGAGCTTCTTGGACTGTTGGTTTCATGCCGCAGAGCATTGAAATATCTGCTGATGGCATTTTGTGAGGCGAAATCTAAGGCAAGAAAGTCCTTAAACCTTCCACTGTTCTCTGGGAGTTCATCACCTACTCTATGGCTGTTGAAATCTGTGAACTTGGTAGTTGCATGGAGGAACACCTTATCATCAGAAAACAACGTTGGCCCCGTGAATGATATGATTTTCTCAATGATGGATCACACATCATATGTGTTTTTTACACTATGCAAGTATCAGTTTGGCTTGGCGATTCACTCCATTATGAGACCATCGAGTGCTAAAGTTTCTTGTCCGGTTTGTGTTGGGAATCTTTCACATGAATGTGCTTGCATGAGAAAATCCAAAGACAATGAAGCGTGTGAAAGTGTGACATGTATAGCTGAGACATTTGAGGAGCAGACAAAAAGCTTCCTTGTGTCCTTGAGGGAGTCCTTTGGTAGTGAAAGTGCGGAGATCAGCGAACGAATAGCTGATCTGAACAAGTTGTCCTCTGTTGTTTCCTGCATTCAAGGTTTTCTATGGGGATTGGAGTCGACTTTCAATGATATCCGTGCAAGTACAAGTGATTTAAAGGCAAAGTTAATAAAGAGGAAGCATAGGACTCTTTCTGGAATAAACAGTTTTATAGATATATTTTTGGGGTTCGTAGATAATTTCTCTCGAACATTTGTTCACAATGATCAGCCACTCAAAAGCCAATGTGATGGTCAAAAGGGACTGAGTTTGTATCGTGACAGCAACATTATGGTGACTGAACCATCCCTTAGTGAGGAACATAATTATAGTAGTGGCTCTAAATATGAGAATCAGGATAAGAATTCAGGTCCCACGAACTTGCCATTGGGTCCATCTGATGTTCAGTATGATACAGATTGCAGCAAGAGAAGGTTGCAATCAGCAGATGGCGCCATCAGTGTCCTGACTGAGTTTGGCTCATTCAATCACAACTGCTTGAGAGTTCATTTATTGCAGAGCTGCTTATATGGTCAGAATCCTGAGGCTGCTTTTTTTCTGCGAGGATTGTTTATTGCTTCTTCTGCCATTATGAAGTTAAGCATTCATATGGGTTGTTCTCCCTTGCCATCTGATCTAATTCAAATTCTTATGGGATGCTCTGAAGTCTTACTGGAGAAATTTGCATGCATGAGCAACATTCCAAAACCATCATCGTTTGTCTGGTTAGATGGTACTCTTAAATTTCTTGAAACATTAGGGAGCCAATTGCTGTCAACTAGTCCTTATGCAGCAGGGGCAATCTACACCAAACTGGTAGAGCTACACTTAAAGGCTATTGGAAGATGTATTTCTTTGCAGGGTAAAGAAGCTTCTTTAGCTTCACATGACGTCGAGTCTAGTACAAAGGTATTAAGTCAAAAACAAGCCTTTAATCCTCTATATGGAATAGATGAGCTGAAGACAAGGCTGAGGACGTCTTTCAAGGTTTTGATTCAAGACTCCTCAGAAGAACACTTATTATGTGCCGTACAAGCTATAGAGAGAGCACTGGTTGGTGTTCAAGAAGGCTGTACAGCAATCTATGAGGTGAAAAGGGAAAGTGCTGAAGGAGGTTTGGTTTCTTCAATGGTTGCAGCTGGTGTTGATTGCTTGGACTCGGTTCTGGAATTTGTTAAAGGTATCATCGCTCAAAAAAAGACTTCTAGCATGTCCGACAAGGCATGTTAAGTGCCTTATAAGTTATGACAGATGTTTTGACCTGTTCTTTTTCAACATCAAGGTTGCATCCATCCTGTTTGTTGCAATTGTCATTATTCATTCTTTCGTTAAAGTGTCAATTCTTCCAGCATAGTTGTGTCAATCATGGATCCTTCCCCCTTTTGTATTGAATGCTCTGATGATGATATCTTGAGACTGAGTCAAGAGCATGAAATCTTAGTTGTTATTTGTACATTAGCTTCCAGGTCGCCCTTTTTTGCCCCCAAGGAGTAACTTTGATAATCATTTTCTCTTATGCAAGTTAAAATGATGTCAACTCGGTTTGGTTTGTTTTGTTGAGGAACACGAAAAAGTGTGTCCAAGTTCTGTTGTTTCTTGATTTTGGGTCAAAAAATTAAAAGCACCTGAATGGATGGTATTGACATATTCTTTAGTTTGGCAAATTTTGTACGCTTTCTGCTATAGCTCTTTGTATTACTTTGTCAGTGACAATGAAGCTTTTCTTTGGAATTGCTTGATGTCATTGTGCAAGAATGACAAAGTTTCCTGCAATCTCTCAATTGCTGCGACAGCTTATAGGGAACTAAGCATACTTGTTGCATGACTCTCCCTGACTTCTTTGTAGGGAAAAAACGATTGGATCTGGTTAAAAGCTGCATAAACAACCTAATTGCTGCATTATTCAACATCATTGTACACCTGCAAGGTCCTACATTATTCTACAGGATCCCAAACATTCTTGCCGTGAATAAGAATCCTGATTCTGGTTCAGTTGTCCTCATGTGTGTTGAGGTTTTGACCAGAGTTGTTGCAAAACCTGCTTTATTTCACATGGGTTCTAATTATGTTGGCCAGTCCATGCACATAGCAGCAACACTTTTCCAAGGTTTTCGTTATCCTGGAGCCAAGAAATCTTCCAGTTCACGTTTGTTGAGGTCCATGGACAGCAGAGAGTATGAGCACCTTGAAAGTTGCTTCCAAGTTGACAGGCAATTCTCAATCAACTTATATGCTGCATCTTGCAGATTATTGTGGACAGTCGTCAAGCATCACAAGAGGTATCAGTTTTCATCTTTTGGTCTCAAGTTATTATATTGTCCCTGATTTTGCTCTTGTTTGATCATAGATCTCTGGTTTGATGTATATTTCTTTGTTTAAGGTTTCGTCATTTCATTTTCTACCAAAAAATTGTATTTTTGGTGCTTTAGATAAAACAGGATTGATTTCTGTATGCCTTCCGATCGCAACATCTTAATTTTCTGCAAATCGTGACTTTGTGCTTACTATGACATATCTTTTTAGTGAGTGTGTACGGTGCATTGCTCTTCTTCAAGTTTCACTTCAATCACTCCTCCATTGCGTCGAGATTGTGGATGACAATTCAACAGATGGAAAGGGTTATTTCAGTTGGCGAGTGGAAGAGGCAGTAAAATGCGCCAGTTATCTGAGAAGGGTGTATGAAGAGGTATATGTTACAATAATACTGCTATTCCCTAGGTTCTTAGCTATCATGTTTTCTTTCCCATATTTTATTTAGAGTTGGACAAAGCAAACTCGATACAATTACCGACTTGAAACCACCACGAAATTCAATGGGTTGGATATAGATTGTCAACTTGTTTAATTAAATGGGTTGACACTTTCAACCCGTTTAATTAAATGGATTAGTTTCAGGTCAAGATTCTTGATATGAAAAATACATATTTAACCTGTTTAGTTAAAAAGATAAAACAGATCAACCCGTTTGCCCATTTATTATTTGCCTGTTTACCCTTTTATTTGATAGTTAAGAACACAAAAATCAAAAATAAATATGAAAATGTGAGTTATGATAAATCGGGAAAGCTTTAGGTAGTAATTGCTTAATGTGGCATGTAAAGTTATTTTTAATGCTAGGTAATTATGTATTAGTTGAAAATGTGGAACGGGTAAATGGGTAATTAATTGACTTGTTTATCTTTAAACGGATTAAATGGGTCAACCCCTTTAAAAATTAAATGGGTATAGGTCAAGGTTTTCCAAATTTTAACTTGTTTAAATTCGATACGAATACGGACCTGCCCCGACCCCCTATTTTCCAGCTCTAATTTTGTTTTTGTAATTATTAATATTTTGGATAATTAGCATTGGATGGTCACCTAAAGTACCTGTCAAAACAGGTCAGGTGACGTACACAATCACCTATCCTCAAATCCCTCCCAAATTGAAGACACTCCTTATAGGAGTATAGGACACAAACATCTAAAAATGTAAAATTCAAAAGAACATTAAAATTTTGACATTCCAACTGCGAACATTGAAAAGGGAAAACACCAGGACAAGAAATGAAACAAATACCATCTTCAAACACACCTTGCAGCAGACAGATATTCCTTGCTGCCAATCCATGCCCTCTCAAGGATCTCACCTAGTCTTTCCTCATGAGGACTCGTCCCTCTTTGAAGATAGTAAGATTCCATCTAGGGTTATTGGATCGCACCAAAATTCTGAGTTTCTGTCCAATTAGGTATCAGTTGTCCTTACAGATATTATCAAACCTTCTATTTGTCTATTGCTTGCTTGGTGATAATTGCGATGATTAGCTATCCGTAGATGTTGGGTAAAGATTTTTAAACATATTTGGAACTTGTAATTTCATCATTTTAATTTCTCGTCCTTGTTTTGAATATTGTTGTTTGCAGATTAGACAGCAGAAAGATATTCTAGGTCAGCAGTGCTTCATGTTTTTATCTGACTACATATGGCTGTATTCAGGACTAGGTCCATTAAAGCAGGGAATCAAACGGTATTTTGCCAGTTATATATTTAAGCCTTCCAGTGTGAAGGGCATATCATATTTGTCGTGATAGTGGATCCTGCGTCATTTGTTTATAACAAAATGCAATTGTTTTCTTGAACGCCAGGGAAGTAGATGAAGCTTTGAAACCTGGTATCTATGCTTTGGTTGATGTTTGCTCACCTGATGATCTTCAATATCTGCATACAGTGTTTGGAGGTAAGCAAATTTGCTTAGTAATCATCCAGATGAAATGGTCGACTCAATGCTTGGTTGCCTACAGTGATGTTTAGGTTTATATCCATGCTGCCCTATCGGCCTCACCGTTGTAATTGTAGAGAAGTTCTTGCTGAATCCTTCTGTGAAAATGCCTTGACTAACATGTTATTTTACAAGTAGAGAATGTCAAAATAATAACTTTGACACCCAGTATCAGAACAACCACCACCCCCCCCCCCCCCCAAAAAAATGAAATAGGCCTGAGGTCAATCAGTTTTAGCTATACGCTTCCTTATCAATGGAAAACTGATTGTAAATGGTCTACAGAGTACAGACTCGGATTTTGAGAACATGTTCTCGGAAACATGGACAGATAATGAACAATTTAGTGATTATGTAACTTTGTTGAATATGATCCAAAACCAACAAAATGCCTTTAGTCGTTAGAATGCCTTGAATATGTTTTCTTTAGCCCCCTTTTGCAGACTTAGCACGGTGGTCTCACTGACCGGCCAGCGAGTCAGGGTTCGGGGGCGACGCGCCCTGTTTTGGGGGTTCGGGAGAAATGCCCCTGAAACTGACGGCGTACGTGATGTATGGGTTAGGGTTAACCCTAAAACCAAAACCCTATATATGTGATGCATATCTCTGTATTCCATCATCGCATCAATAAGACTATCCATCTCTTCTGCCTATGGACGTAGCTAACACATTATTAGTGAACCACGTTAAATCTGTGTGTATTTGTCAATTTGTTCATACTTTCTCGTATCCGTTATAACAATAGTTAATACACTGTCTAAATCAATGGACAAACAAAAGAATCCTCCATTAGTTGTAGGCATAAGGTTGTGTACATCTCCCTCCCTCTACCCCTCCCCTTTCCCCGAGGGGAGGGGGGTGCAAGCGAGACTCTGAAGCAAGCAATATTATGTGATCAAGAAGTAGTAATTCAATCACTGCAACTGGGGCATTGCTTAGGCCTGGCAGTTTTTGATGTTATTGCAGAGGGTCCATGCAGAAGCACCTTGGCAAGCCTGCAGCATGACTACAAACTTCATTTTCGGTATGAAGGCAAGGTGTGACAGGAAGAGGACACTGGTATCCTCCGATGACACTGGCGGTGGCGGTATTTATCTGTAGTTATTCCAACCATTCTTAAAACCTGCATTCAGCACGTACAATTTTGTGGCACTTGGAGTTGATGAATGTGCATCACTGTTAGAAACAAATCCGACCTTCTTAATGGTTGGAAGAGTTTATGAAAGGTGATGGCAAATGTCCGTTTGTCTGACAGACAGATTGACTCGGGTTCTTCTCCCTCGACTCTCCATTTTTCATTGTTTTTCTCCCTTTTGTTTTGGGGGGGGGGGGGGGGGATTGAGAAATCTGTAACAAATTTTGTCTAATATATAGTTTAGAAACAGAATAGCCTATTTTTGCTGTGCTAAGTCCTTAGAATCTGAGCTTTTGTACTATTGTAAGATACACAGTATGTATCATGATGTTATACATAGCTTAGCTATCACGAGTTGGTGAGGTTAACAATTTTGTCATGTGAAAAAATTCTTAGAAAAAGGGTCTTATAGGGCCTGTTCTTTTCGTGGGTCAATCTGTTTTTACCCACTTCAACCTACTTCAACCTACTTCAACCCATTTCAAC
>JACYFF010031957.1:596925-632099 GCA_017589665.1 Selenicereus undatus | reverse complement strand
ATATATATATATATATATATATATATATATATATATATATATATATATATATATATATATTTGTATGTGTGTATGTATGTATGTATATACATACTTGCAGAGTCAACTAATTTATTGGAGGTAGAATAGCATTCTGACCTTGCTAACGAGTTCGATCTCCTTGAGCTTGATCCCCCCCTGTGCTCAGGCCTTCCCCTACAACTCATTAGATACCCAAGCATGTAAGTAGATCCTGTCAAAGACGTGCACATATATATACACACAAAGTCAACTAGTTTATTGGAGCAAGAATGGCGTTTTGACCTTCCCAATGAGCTCGGCCTACCACCATGCCCAGGCCTTCCCCTACAATTCATTAGATACACAAGCAACTAAATACACCAAGTCAAGCATGTGCATATACATAAATACACACACACAGAGTCAACTAGCTAGTAATTTATTGGCGCTAGAATAGCGTTCTAACCTTGCCGACGAGCTTGACCCCTCAATATGCCCAGGTCTTCCCCTACAATTCATTAGATACACAAACATGTAAAGAGATCATGTTGCCCAAACAGGCAGGATTAATTTGTACATATATCTACATATATGGGTCGACAAACCTTTCATAATGAGATGGTGACAGTATCCTCCTTGAGCCTTCCCCGCGTCTTTCATATGAATGAGATTTGTGCCTACAGGTATCATTTTTACCAGGCGTGGGAAGGCACGAAAGAGTGAAGAGGAAACAAAGGTCAAAAGAAATTCCATTGTATCTCTAACAAGAGGTAAAATTGTCTACATCTGAATTTTCTCAAACCTCCCGTGAAAGCGGGTCACTAACCTTGCAGGAGTGCGAGATGGTCGCGGCCTTGCCAACGATCTTGACCTCAAATTGGACCCAGGTCTTCCCCTAAATTCATTAGACAGACAACTAGATAAGCATGTGAAGAGATCATGTTGCCCAAACAAGCAGGATATATTTGGAGATACGGATCAAGTAAATACAACTGCAAAGCAAGATAGAACATATTCTTCTAGTAAGTATAGGGATGGGTATGGACATCAATCAACTTACTTCGCGGTGCTCATATTGGGGGTGCTTGGCTTGACGAGGTGAGGAAGAGGCAAGCACAGATCTAGCAAGAATTAATTCAGGAAGAATATCATCTTGTTGACTACAGGGAGCTCTTTTTGTAAGAGGGGGAGTTGGTGGGAAAGAAGACCAGCGGCCGGAGGGTCTTCACTATGGGTTTTATTTTATGGTCAATTCTTATTAGTTATTAATGTAGAATGATAAATATCTTGTCACAATGTGGACACTTTTTAAATGTCTTGTATTGATTTATAAATTATAATCTACTTTATTAAAATTTTTAAAAAATAAAAATAATTGAGTTGTTGGAGGGTGTTATTACTTATACATTGTGTGAAATTACTTTTTTAATACTTTTAATGGATCTCAAATCTATAGTACCAAGATTACTAAATAAATGGCGACAATCAACTTAATTTGTCTTTTATTAATGCTACTAGGTCAGTCCTTAAATATTAAAAAAATTATCACTAGCTAATTGTTAAATCGATCATAGATTAGGCAAAGATTCTCTATTATGAATTTAAAGCAAACTAAGCAATTATATAATACTAGCCTGGACCCGTGATTTGCACGGTTCATATATACCACAGTAGACAGTTTGAATATACGAATGTTCATTAGAGATAAAGTTAATATCATAATTTAGAAAAGGAAACTCAAATTTATTGAAAAATATAAATAGATAGCAATTTCATGCACAGCCATTGAAAATCAATAATTAAAATAACATATGGTTGTAAAAGACACGATGTAAAGTATGATAGAGAATATAGGTATGTATCACCCGGAATTTTATCCCCTTATTCCGCCATTTTATATTGTTAAAAATTGAAATCACATTGACATGCCTGCTTAGGTGCTGTTTTTATTGAAAAGAATATTATTTCTAGTTTAGGATTATATCGGGCACCACATTGAGCAGCCTCCCGAATATAACTGAACTGGCGAACCTTGAGACTGGTCCCGCAATTTATTGAATCGAACATTGAGAATTAATTATGATGTGACAAGTGGATAAGCTCGTATTAATTATGATGTGATGAGTGAATAAGCTCGTATTAATTATGATGTGATGAGCGGACAAGCTCGTATTAATTATAATGTGACGAGTGGATAGGCTCGTATTAATTATGATGTGACGAGTGGATGAGCTCGTATTAATTATGATGTGATGAGTGGATAAGCTCGTGTTAATTATGATGCGACAAGTGGATAAGCTCGCATTATTGACGATGTGACAAGTAAATAAGTTCGTATTAATTATGACATGACGAGGTAATTATCCAAAACAAAAGAAAAAAAGGAAAAAGAAAAGAAATTATTATTATTTAAGGGACCGAAGCCCCTTCTTTGAAGGGGGGCGGGAGGAGGAAGGGGCGCGGCGAGGGTTTGGAACCCGTGACCCCCCATCGTGATTTCCCCCTCAACCCCAACGGCCAGCAGAGCAAGCAAGGGTTCGCGTCTAACCCTAATTTGTCCAATTAGCCTAGGAGTTGGGTCCTTTAGTTTGAAACAAGGTGGGTTTCCTCTTCCTCCTATTTATTGTTAATTTCAATGAAATTTATTGATTATTTATTATAGTTCATTCAGAATTCGACCTGATTATCAGTTATTGGAGAAATAAAGTTTATCGATCACTGAAGGTTTATTGAAAATATATTGATTATTGCAAGTTTATGGAAAGTTTGTCGATCATTCAAGGTTTATTGAAAATATATTGAATATTGCAAGTTTATGGAAAGTTTATCGATCATTGAAGGTTTATCGAAAATATATTGATTATTGCAAGTTTATGAAAAGTTTATTGATCATTCAAGATTTATTGAAAATATATTGATTATCGCAAGTTTATGGAAAGTTTATCGATCATTGAAGGTTTGTTGAAAATATATTGATTATTGTAAGTGTATGGAAAGTTTATCGATCATTCAAGGTTTATTGAACATATATTGATTATTGCAAGTTTATGGAGCCTTTATCGATCATTGAAGGTTTATTGAATTAAAGATATTGATTATTGCAAGTTTATGGAAAGTTTATCGATCATTGAAGGTTTATTGAAAAGATATTGATTATTGCAAGTTTATGGAAAGTTTATCGATCATTCAAGGTTTATTGAAAAGATATTGATTATTGCAAGTTTATGGAAATATTATCGATCATTCAAGGTTTATTGAAAATATATTGACTATTGCAAGTTTATGAAAAGTTTATCGATCGTTCAAGGTTAATTGAAAATATATTGATTATTGCAAGTTTATGGAAAGCTTATCGATCGTTCAATGTTTATTGAAAATATATTGATTATTGTAAGTTTATGAAAAGTTTATCGATCATTGAAGGTTTATTGAAAATATATTGATTATTACAAGTTTATGGAAAATTTATCGATCATTCAAGGTTAATTGAAAATATATTGATTATTGCATGTTTATGAAAAGTTTATCGATCATTCAAGGTTTATTGAAAATATATTGATTATTGCAAGTTTATAAAAAGTTTATTGATCATTGAAGGTTTATTGAAAATATATTGATTATTGCAAATTTATGGAAAGCTTATCGATCATTGAAGGTTTATTGAAAATATATTGATTATTGCAAGTTTATGGAAAGTGTATCGATCATTCAAGGTTAATTGAAAAGATATTGATTATTGCTAGTTTATGGAAAGTTTATCAATCATTCAAGGTTTATTGAAAATATATTGATTATTGCAGGTTTATGAAAAGTTTATCAATTGTTCAATATTTATTGTTCTGCCAAAAGGTAGAAATTCAAGTTCAATGTTTAGTGTTCTGCGAAAAGGCAGAAATTCAAGTTCAATGTTTAGTGTTCTGCGAAAAGGCAGAAATTCAATTTCAATGTTTAGTGTTCTGTCAAAGGGCAGAAATTCAAGTTCAATGTTTATTGTTTTGCCAGAAGGTAGAAATTCAAATTCAATATTTATTATTCTGCCAAAAGGCAGAAATGCAAGTTCAATATTTACTGTTCTGCCAAAAGGCAGAAATTCAAGTTCAATGTTTATTGTTCTGCCAGAAGGCAGAAATGCAAGTTAAATATTTACTGTTCTGCCAGAAGGCAGAAATGCAAGTTCAATATTTATTGTTCTGCGAGAAGGCAGAAATTCAAGTTCAATGTTTATTGTTCTGCCAAAAGGCAAAAATTCAAGTTCAATATTTATTGTTCTACCGGAAGGCAGAAATGCAAGTTTAATATTTACTGTTCTGTCAGAAGGCAAAAATTCAAGTTCAATGTTTACTGTTCTGCCAGAAGGCAGAAATTCAAGTTCAATATTTATTGTTCTGCGAGAAGGCAGAAATTCAAGTTCAATGTTTTTGGCAAAAATTCAAGTTCAATGTTTATTGTTATGCCAGAAGGCAGAAATGCAAGTTCAATATTTACTGTTCTGCCAGAAGGCAGAAATTCAAGTTTAATATTTGTTGTTCCAAAAGGCAGAAATTCAAGTTCAATGTTTATTGTTCTGCCAAAAGGCAGAAATTCAAATTCAATGTTTATTGTTCTGCCAAAAGGCAGAAATTCGAAGTTATACGTTATAAAACCCTGTCAATTGGTAGAAGAACCAGGTCAATAAAGAATCCCAGTACATTTAACGGATTGTAGAATATTGTACTTTAATAAACAGGCATGTGAAGTTCACACCCCATATTGCTACATCATTAGTATACCATTCATATGACATAGTTACATGTTGCGCCTTATGGTTATCATTCCACGTTTTATCGAAGAGGTCTATTCCTGTATATGGCCTGTTACTATATGGTGTAGTGAAATCATCAGTTTAGTGACTCCATCGCATTGAGCATGACGGTTGTTCTGGTGTAAATGTTAAATTCATATAGTCTGTCACCTGACAGCATCTTCAACGAAATTTAAATTCCCATAATTTCAAGAAAAACGATAACACTCCTAATCTTCTCTTCTTGACAGACATTAAAAATTAAGTTTTTAATAATGATTTGATTAACAATGATATAATTGAAGCCTATAGTTACATCTTGTGTGCCTAGCATCATTGTTGCGTAAGTAATACACGTCCTCCTCCCAACTAATTGGTACAATAAGAGTGATAGACAATTCTACTTCATGGTGTTGTGGAGGCCCCATAACAGATACCCATAGTTTGCTATATAATCATATATCACATATAGAGATAGATACATACACACATGCAAGTTCATAAAATTAAAATTTTAAAAGTTGGTTAAAAAAAATTCGAATTTTTTCTTTCTCATATTGTTGTGTGTAATCCATACATAGAACAAAATTAATAATATTAAATCACGCGTATGGGATCGATGAAGACATCGTCCTTATTGTATTTTGATCCCTACAAATTACAAAAATATAATAAGAAAAATGAGTGTAAGAAAAATAAAAACATCGCAGCAAGAAGATGAAACAGGGGAAGCAAGATGAATATATGTAAATCGACGTAGATTAATGCAGATATCTTCCTTATTGTATGTTGATCCCTAGAAATTGAAGAAAATTAAATCAAAGCACAACGAACAACGAATAAAAAGAAAATAATATGATTGGAGACAAAGTTGTTAATTCCTGAAGATCAATATTGCAGACCTCGATCAATAATTGCTTGGATAGTAAATTGCCGGCTTAAACACACAGTAGTAATGGTCTCAATAATATTACTAAAATAATACCTATATTATTTTAAGGGGAATAATTTTTTAGAAAATTTGCAGTGCTTGGAAAAATCCACGTCAATACAACATTACTTTTATATAATGGTATAGATATCCAATATTAAATCTGTAAATTTCGCAAATGGGTGTTCGGTACTTCAACCACCCCTTTTTCAAAAAGACCCTCCACGGCTCCACCGATAACCAAAAAATAACATGTTACCATTTTTTTATTTTAAAAGATATGAACTACTTATAATTTTACCAAACAAAATAAAATAAAATGATAGACTATGATTTAATACATCACTTCATTTGAATATTGAGCCGTATGTATAATGTTTGAAAGTGTTTGTAGATGTATAGTAGATAGGAGTTATAGAAATTGATGCTTTGTGTTACTTAATACTTGGTTTCTTTTTTTACTTGATACAAATGAGTCGTTCTTGAGGGTGTTTATAACCATACACCTCCTCAATGGACCGTGGAGAATGATTTGATCCTAAGGCTATTATTAAGCTTCTGTAAGACTGTAACGTTCCATCATAAATCTTCCTAAGCATCTAGATATTACATTAAAAATTTACAAGTATTTAGGATATTTTTTCTATAATTATCTAGATATTCTAGATATTTACAAATGTAGATATTATTGATCATTTTAGAGAAATCTTCTATAAAGTTCTAGAGGGATCTAAAAGACTCCAAGTAATTCCAAAAATTCTACGGTTTTTAGGATAGATCTAGGATATCCTAGAGATTTCAGAATATTTTGGAAGGTTTCACGATAATCTAGAAGATGCAAGAATAATTTAGAAGATTCTAGAACCTTAACATCAAGATGTTTCTAAATTATTAATTTCTAGCACTCTCCCTTAATCTAGAAACAACCTTGCACTCCGAGCTGTTGCCTAAAATGGATCAACTTCTCGCTTGAGATTGTCTTTGTAAATATATCTGCTATTTTTTCATTTGTCCTGCAAAATTGTAGCTTGATCTCCTTTTTGTCCATGAGTTCTCGAATAGAGTGATGTCGAACCTCAATGTGCTTGGTTCGACTATGGAAGACTTGGTTGTTACTCAGCTTGCTTAGGGAAGTATCAACAAATGATATTAATGCCAATCTCAAAATATTCATTAATATCAATCAAGATAATCATACATCCCATTTCCAGGGATTCCAAATATTCTTTTCATAAATATGGCATTAAAACTTTGGACAACTTTAACAACACATAATCTTCAAAAAATACGACAATAATAATTACCAAACAATCTCATGAGATCTCTAAAGATCGATATTGATTGAGAATAATCAAAAGATTTTATGGAAATCCTTTCCTACTAAGGCCCACATGCTTTCGGAAGAAATTTGAGAATCATATCAAAATCAATAATTAAAGGCAAGCATTTTAAACACAATGATCAAGACAACAATAATAACAACAACACCACCTTCCAGTGTGGGTCCCGCTTTCGTGGGGTATGGGGAGGATCAAGACAATGTCTAAGAATATTAGCTAGGTACAAACCATTCAGAAAGATCAAGAAATTTAATGTACAAGAATTTCAAAGTCAGCTTAAATGAACAGGTATTCCAAAATTAGCTAAACTAAACAAGTATTCCAAAGTCAGCTGAATCGACTTTGATAGAAATAGACCAAAGCTCACATACGTACAACTTTGCAACCATGATACTTTACATGCACATATATATTGAGATAACAAGACATTCAAAATGCAATTTTGCTTTCACTCAAAAACATCAAAGCATCATTCAAATGACCTTGAATATAGGACTTTTACAGAATTAGAACAAAGTTCATATAAACTTGTAAACATGATACTTTAAGCATACATATCCAATGACATAACAAGACTTGCTTAGCATGTTTAATCACATATACAAACATGCTATGGTATAAAATATTCTCATATATCAAATACATATCAAACACGCTCTGAACATATCAATTTATTCAAGTTCTCTTTTTTACTTTCAGCAAAATATGACAAATACAACCAAGTCAATAACAATTAACCATGAGAGACGTTTTTTTAGGGATTTTTTTGGGAGGGGGGGAGGGTTGTTGTTTCTAGCGATACTAGCTGTTGCCACCTACAATCAAGAACACAAACTTAGGGAGCACTTTTATAATCTAATTGCCCCCAATAATCACAAACCAGAAGCATGAATTTGAATGTGACACGAAAAATATAACGCGCCACCTTATTCTTGCGAGAAGGCCAGGGAAAGTAGAAAGGAGCATAGACAATCAAGACCATAGGCAAGAAAGTACACCCCATGATCAAAAGTGCTGTGGCGAGCCAATCACAGACTCCATGCAGCACAACGAACAAACCAGTCATGAAGGCGATTGACATCATGGTTAGGGCGATAGTTAGCCAAGCCAAGGCGAAGCCGAGGGACATCATGCTGAGCTTGTGGTCATCAAGGAGTGCCCAAATGAAGCTTACAATTGAAAAGATGGAAATATAAAGGGCGATAGTATCGCTCAACAAGAAAACTTGAAAGCCATGGTAGCGAGCCAAGGTGGCCATCCCTTGTTTTTGGTCGTGTTGGTCCGAATAGGAGGAGGAGGAGGTGTAGCTGCCTGGGATGGTGAAGCCTGCTGCAAAGGTTACAGTCGCTATCAACGTGGATTCCATCAACAAAAGAGTATACATTCTGTCTCTGTATGCCTTATAGTCTTGTCTGTCGCTTATGGCTGTATGATGACTTTGTAATTCACCCGGAGACAGTAGTTCTTTATCAGCTCTACATTGTGGAGATCGTGGTGCATTGGCATATATCAAAGGCAACCAAGTCAACCGCTGCATGCAATTACAAATTTTTGTTTGAAAAATGAGGCCATATGATAACAATTTTTAAGGTGAGGGAGTTAAATAATAATTCTAAAAAACAGCGAACTACAAATAAGATTTACCTAAATGTGACTGGTAGTATATATGTGTTAGGAAAAACACAACTATTAAGGTAGGTTTTGAGAAATTGATCAATATTACCTCTTCAAGTGAAGGTACACCTGCATAATCCTCAGCCAAGTCAAGAGGTGTGAGACCTTGTCTGTTTTGAAGCATTAAGTTGACCCTAGTGTCCCTAGTGAAGACATAAACTACCTTAGCATGCTTCGCAATGGTAGCTAGATGTAAAGGAGTGTTGCCATCGTCGTCCTTCCTGTTGATCAACTTATCAAGTCCATTATAGCTCAAAAGATATTCAACAACCTTGGCTTTACCAGTACCTGCGGCGATATGAAGAATGCTTTGACCCTTCTTGTTTAGCAACCACGTTGTATCGGGAGACCGTCTTAAGAACTCCTCAACAACATTTGCATTGCCTCCATTACAAGCCTTGTGAATCGGAAAGGAGTCATCCTGATTCAGTTGGAATGCTGTGTTTGGGTACTGTTTTAAGAAATATTTAACCCCATCAAGGAAGCCTATTTGCGCGGCGTAGGAAAGTGGTGTCCTTCCATGCTCGTCAAATCTGAGGTGAAGGGGCTCATACTTGGTGGTAATGCCTTCAACTATTTCTGTTAAGTTTTCAATTTTTTCAACACTTTGCATAGCAAGGGAAAGCAGCAATGCAGATGCATTATTGAAGAACAAGGGAAAGCAGCAAATGGAAGCCAATTGAGATTTGTATAGTCACTTGGCGTAGCAAACTGGGTAGGAGAGGATTTGAGGGCAGTTTTAGTGGCCATACTCTTCATATTATCTTGACTTTCATGAATATATAACAGGCAGTTTTAGAGGGAAAAAAAATTTGACGGTACATTATCAGACATATATATGGGTTTAGAACATGCCTATGCTTATCTTTGATTTTATGTGCACATCGTATGAATGCCAAACAAATGGACTAACATATAGTACACATTATGCACAAACAACAACATACTTTGGCCCATGGAAGCTAAAAGTATAAGGGACTTGAGTTGACAAGGAGTCAACAAGACAACAAAGGAAATAAGACCATTGCAGTCACTGAAATGAGTTCCAGTAGGTTCTCCCAAGTGAAATGAAGGAATGCGAGTTCCAAAAAATAAAATTTTTCATGATATGGTGGAGTAGAGTTCCAAAATTTGGAATGTAAGGTTGGGAATGCTCTAAGATGGAAAACAATAGATTACACATTAACATTTATAATGCCTTTAGATATCACGCGAGACTAAACGGACAATAGGGACAAAGACTAAGTAGATCAAAGGTGAGCATGCATGATAGAGGGGCGAAAGGTAAAAGTAGATTAGAAAGTAGCATTAATAATGCATTTAGATATCATAGATCTATGCATGTATGTGTTTATGCTTATGATATGTCTAGGTAGATAAGGGCGAACCAATTAATTAGGATATTTGCGCTGACGAATACTAGAACATTGCAATTCGTTACTAAGGGCCTGTTCTTTTCGTGGGTCAATCCATATTTACCCACTTCAACCTAGTTCAACCCACTTGAAAAAAAAATACCAACTTCAACCAACTTCAACCAACTTCAACCCACTTCCTTCATAATTTTAATAATTTGTAAAGTATCATGTGAGATTTAGGTCTGTTGTTTTCGTGAATAAATTGGGTGGGTAAAAGGGTGAAGTAGGTTGAGGTAGGTTGAGGTAGGTTGAAGTTGGTATTTTTTTTTAGGTGGGTTGAAATAGGTTGAACTAGATTAAAGTGCATTGATATAGGTTGTAGTGCGTTGAAGTTGATATATTTTTTATGTGGTGGGTTGAAGTGGGTTAAAATAATGGGAACGTAATTCATGTGTGATAATTTATGAAGTTATCGAAATTTTGTGGAATTTTAGTTTATTCTTTCTTGTTCTTTAGTTTTTATATTTTATATTTTATATTTTTTTAATTTCTTATTTTTTAATTTTTAATTTTTTAATTTTTAATTTTTATTTTTAATTTTTAATTTTTAATTTTTTTATTTTTTATTTTTTATTTTTTATTTTTATTTTTTAAATTTTATTTTTTAATTTCTTATTTTTAATTTTTTAATTTTTTTAAATTTTTAAATTTTTAAATTTTTATTTTTTATTTTTTATTTTTTATTTTTTATTTTTTATTTTTTACTTTTTTATTTTTGATTTTTTATTTTTGATTTTATTTTTGATTTTTGATTTTTCCATGATTTTATGTTTTTATTTTTTCATTTCTAATTTCTTATTTTTCATTTTTCATTTTTTGTTTTCAATTTTTAATGTTTAATTTTTATTTATCATTTTTTTATTTTTTTATGTTTTATGTGTTATTTTTTTTTATGTTTTTTTCTTGTTTATGTTGTTTATGTTTTTATTTTTTTATTTCTTATTTCTTATTTTTCATATTTTATTTTTAGCATTTTAATTTTAATTTTTAATTCTTAATTTTGTATTTCCTATTTCTTATTTTTTTATATTTTTATATTTTTCTGTTTTTATTTTTTATTTATTTTTTATTTTTTATTTTTTTGGAATTTAAAATAAACAAAAAACTAAAAAACACTAAAAAAATAAAATATAAAAAATTAAAAAATTAAAAAATAAAAAATAACAACTAAAAAATAATAAAAATATGAAATAAGAAATAAAAATTAAAAATTACAAAATTAAAATTAAAATGTAAAAAAAATAGAAATAAAAAATAAAACATAAAATATAAAAACAGAAAAACAGAAAAAATAAATAATAAAAAAAATAAAATATAAAAACATGAAAAATAAAAAATAAACAATAAAAAAATAAACAATAAGAAATAAGAAATAGAAAAATAAAAACACCAAAACATAAAAAACATAAAATTATAGAAAATGAATAAATAAAAAATAAAGAACTAGAAAAATAATAAAATAAATAGTGCAAAGTAAAAAATAAAAAATAAAATAAAAAATAAATAATAAAAATAAAAAAATAGAAAAAAAACTAAAACTTAAAAAATATGAAAGAAAAAATTAAATTAAAAATTAAAATTAAAAATAAGAAAAAAAATTTAAAAAATATAAACATAAAAAATAAGTAAATAAATGAAAATTAAAAAGTAAAAAATGAAAAATAAACACATAAAAAAAATACAAATTAAAAAATAACAAAAAAAAATTAAGAAATAAAAATATATAATGCGAAATTTGAAAAATAAAAAATGAAAAAGGAAAAATGAAAAGTGAAAAATTTAAAATTTAAAATGTTAAAAATAAAAAAAAATAAATATAAATAAAAATATAAAAAATAAAAAATATAAAAAAATGAAAAAGAAAAAATGAAATTAAAAATGAAATTAAAAAATTAAAAAATTAAAAAATTAAAAATTAAAAATTAAAAATTAAAAATTAAAAATTAAAAATTAAAAATTAAAAATTAAAAATAAAAAATAAAAAATAATAAAAATAAAAATAGAAATAAAAAAATGAAAAAATGAAAAATGAAAAATGAAGACCTGAAAATTAAAAATTAAAAATCAAAAATTTTACAAAATTTCGATAACTTCATAAATTATCACTCATTAATTACATTCTCATTATTTTAACTCATTTCAACCCACCACATAAAAAAATATACCAACTTCAACCCTATTCAACCAACATCAACCACTTCAACCTATTTCAACCCACTTAAAAAAAAAATTTCAACTTCAACCTACCCAAACCCGGCCACCTCAACCTACTTCAACCTACTTCACCATTTTATCCATCCAATTTATCTACGAAAAGAACAGGCCTTAAGTCTAACTATTGAAATTTGAAATTAAACTTAGTGATTTCAAATCATTTAACATGTTAATTACGGTCAAGATAAGATATGTAAGATATATCTTGCTATAAGACATATATCATCAACAGTACTGCAGGCACCTTGTTTTCTAGCCATGATCGCGGCATGAACAACAGACCTTGCACCGTATGCTTTTAAGGCATCCTCTGCTAAATGGTGTTGGACTGGAAGCTGAAGCATGAACTTGACTAGGTCCCAAAGTTCAGCTTTGATAGCCAAATAAAGGGGGCAAATCCCTTGAATATTCATGCAGTAAATTCCCTGTGGCCATTTTTGACACAGCCACATAGCCATGTCCTTGTGGTGATTCTCCAAAGCAATGTGAAGAACAGTGTCCATGTCGTTGTTTCCTCTCTCAATAACCCCATAGTCGCCTCCGAGTTCGACTAATCTCTTCACCACAACCTCATGGCCTGCTCGGGCCGCGACATGGATAGGAAGGTCACCTTCAGAGTTGTGTCGATGGAGAAGTGGACGATCACATTCACGCTCACATATTTGAACGACGAGATTCACTTGACCAGCACCTGCTGCTACGTGAAGGACAGTGCTATTGTACGGCCCCCACACCAGATGAGCTAGGTCAAATTCAGCAGGAAGTTGCCCACTTACTAGCGAGCGATACTTATCGGCGCTCATTGTGATCGGAATGAAATGCTCGTCGATTCGGGCCGTAGGGACCTGGCAACAGCTAGCTGAGGTGCTCATGGTCATATTGATAGGGTTTGTATGATGAATGTTGTTGGGTTCCATTGGAGTAAGACCAAGTTTCTTGGCATGAAGTATGGGTAAAAAAAGCAGCCAAGCGCAAAAAGACAAAAACATAAGGTGCCATTTGTCTTGCCTTTTGTGAAAGTACTGACTGCGTGGTGAACTATCATTGGTGCTTGACTTGGCGGTCAATTTTTCCATTTTTGTTTTGTGATAGAAGACTTAGTAGTCAACCGCTTTTTAAATCAATCAACAAGTAGGTAATCAACGGATAGAATTGCTTATATAGAGCAATTGAAAATGACAGATTTTTCTCAAGTAGTTAGATTATTTTTGTCAAGTAGTCTGTGTTAGAGTTTTTTTTTTTTTTGGGTTCACTTAATTTAGAGTAATTTGTAAAGAAGTATGATTTGTTATCTATATTGTCAGGTATTTTGCAGACTAGTTATATATAATAAAAATGCTATGGATTTTTTCAAGCAAAGAAAAAAAAAATTCTATGATCATTAGTACATAATACTACTTGTAATACTGTATTTTGTGTAGTTAATTTAAATTTTTTATTTATAGAGTAAAAGTTAATACTGTAGTTTAACTGAATTAATTTGCAATTGTTAAGTTAATTTTAGCATATCATACTTTAGAGTTTTGAAGTTAATTGATAGAGGATGTATATGTAAATGAAAAAGAAACATATATATTTTGGGAAAGTGAATAATTCATTCAACATTTACAACTTGTCGTACATCATCTATAACATATGTTTGACTTAAGTAAATACGAGTTTAATTTTAATGTCAAAATCTAACTTCATACCCATTGATCACCGGTCTTTCCACGCGCGAATTGTTGTTTCTTGATATAACACAGGGAAGAGATATGCAGATTTGTTGTAATTGTATATTGTAAATATATCTGTAGATCTAATGCAGTTTTCTTAGACAAGATGTTCTTCTGATATTGAAATCCGTATTTGAATTGTCGAACATAATTCTCATAAAAATACCATATTTTAAGAGAACAATATTAGGGTACACCTAGCCAAAGTTAATAAAGTGATCAAGGCCATGATTGAAACGCTTGGATCAATACCAAAGGGATAGCGCAATCATGTATTAACGTACGAAAGATAATTCTTTCGCACAAAATACAAAACACATTTTTCTTCACTTGTACGTGGTATGACTTATGGCAAGGATACATATCTATTTACTTGCAATACTAATTGCAGTGCAAGGGTTATATAAAAATATATGTATGAAGAGATTTATTTCATCATGCGTAGATCACATGCATGGCAGTTGAGTAGTCGATTACATGTAGAAGAGATATGCTTGAGAATTAGGGCAAGTATCGGATTTCTGGTACGTAATGAATTAGGGCAGATTGCGCACATGCATGAATCTCTGTCGATCTCGAATCTCAATCTCTAGCATGATTTCTGTCAGGGTATCGTGACTATTATATTTTTGGTGAAGTATGGGGTTTTATAAAGGGATTGTGTGTTTGGGATTAACTGTTATAGGTCCGTACATACGTAGAAGATGGTTTTGGAATAGCAAAATGATAAACGTCTTACTACAAGACACTTAAAAAGTGTCTTGTTTTCATTTAAAATATATATTATTACGTATTAAATCGGAAAAAATGATATGATTGAATAATGAAAGGATGTCAAAACTTACAAACTGTATAAAATTATCCTTTTGTACATAATTTTCACATTTACAAAATTACACGTATAATATGCCTTCACAAATGGAGTTCATCCGGTTAGGGTATCAATGTTTATTTGTTGGTGCAGTTGATGAATATTAAAGTTTTACAACTCATAATAAGTTGTAGTTATTAAAAAACTGATGATTTTAAATCATAAAACACACTAATTTGAGTTAAGGTAAGACATTTAAGAGTGTCTCATGGCAAGACACATATCATCAGCATTTGGAATAATAATTGTCTTGAGTAAGGAGATTAGCTAGATCTCAACTTTTAACTTTGACATTTTCTCTACAATTGTTCAAAAATCATCTAAATTAAAAGTTTAAATTTATGGCTAAAAGTCTAGGAATAGATTGTATTCTCTTAACATGCCTCATAACGGAAATGCCCTTGACCTTACACTGATAAAATAAGGTCATTTGGCGACGGAAAAATGATCTACATTTTCCAGCTATAGAATAAGTGACGGATAGTAGTAAACAAGAAGCTAAAATATTATATTTTAAGTTTTCATGGACAGAAATATCCATTGCCCAATAAAAAATATTTTTGTTTTAAATTGCGATGAAAATCCGTCACCATTATGTCGCTGCCTAAATTAAAAGAATTAGATCTAGTTACCGAAGCTTAAAATTGCTATTCAAATATAGTTTGTACGCAAGTATAAGTTAAATATGGATAACACTTTATATTCTCTATATGTACTCGAACAAAATATGAAAAAAAAACCAACGAATATAAGTATGGTTATAGCTTTCCAAAACTCAATATATATAAACATTATTTTTGAAAATGAGTGTAGGTACGGACAAAACTCAACCTTCCTCCGGCGCCTCTTCCCCCAAACCCACTCCACGCCCATCCCTAACCTCAACCAGGTCAGCCTCTGACATATTGACATCGTGAGATTATTCTTTCGGTTTGGGGTTTTTGGGACTTCAATTGGGGGATTTGCTTTATCGGCTCTTTTACACACCCCTACAATATTATGCAATGGATATTTGGTTTTTGTCGGTCTCTTAAAATCAGTCTTTCTACAGACATGATTGTTAGTAGAGTTAAGGTTGTCTACATCTGAATTTTCTCAGATCTTGTGAAAGCGAAACCCATACTGAAAGTTGTTGTTGTTACAGTATTATGCAAGGGTTGGATTAAAAGAATTAAAAATGGCCAAAATCAAAATGGCCCAGCCCATCTCACCACTCCCCTTTAACAATCCTCTGTGTGACTGTGTCACCCTCACGCCCCTCCCCTCCATTTTCTCTCTCCTGGTTCTTCGATTCTGTCGCTCTGCTGAACGAGACCCGCTATCTCGAAGGCCTCGTGTTCTCTCTCGTCCAGCGCTGCTTCTTCTTCTACCTCAAAACTGAAGCCTTCGATTTCAGTCCCTTGAGGACTTCCGTATTTTTCTCGTTGTTTCTCTCTCATATCATCAAGGAAGGTACCATCAGTTACAAACAACCGTTGAGGGAGCTAATTCGAAGAGTAATCTCGATTCGGCAACAAATTGGGCACACAAGATCGATTCAAGATTCACAAATTTGATCAATTCATTTCGGTCTAGTCAATTTCGAGTGAGTATTGTTTCAATTCTGTTGAATTCGTAACATTGAGCTTGAATTCATTGCTTTCGTCAGTCACAAATTGTCTTGAGTACTGAATTTATTATTTATTCTTCCTTATGGTGTTAATCCATTTTGGTTAAGTTCATGGTTTTATCGGTTCCTGTTAGTGGCTTGCTTTAGTTTGTTTATCAATTTGGCTGAATGTGAGGTTATCTGCAATGCACTGAATGCGTATGGATAATTGCAAGTCCAGTAATTTGAATTTAGTCAAGTAGGTTTTGTTTAGGTTCTTAGTTTTGTCTCCATATTAGTCAAACTTGTGATTGGAACTCAGTGTCACTATTTAGTGTCAAAATGATGTGTTCTAGTTTCGATGCCCATTGCTCTGTATCGGCCTGTAGTGCTTATGGAAGGTGCCTTATAGATCTTTTGAACACTATATGCAAAATGCATTTGATAGGTTGATGTAAACTAGGCAGGGATGTTTTTGGAAATAGCATGGGAATGCTAGAATTTTGGAAACCATGTTATTTTGATAAACCTCACAAGGATCCAAGGGTAGCGGTGGAAGCAATAAAGGATTTTATGACAAGTTATCACGCTTTGAAGTAAAAAACTTCCCAATCAAAGGTCAAGCCACATGAGAAGGGGTGTCCCTAGTATTTGAATTCGAGGGAATTGAACTTCGGTGCTGCTCAACTGGGGAAGTGGGGTAAAAGGGTTGGGAATTCTTGGTGAAGACTTTGAAGAGGAGATCGTAGGCGTATGGGTTAGACAGTATTATGTGTCTACTTTCTACTACATTAGAGTCAGAGTGGGTTGGGGCTTGTCTTTTCTCCCTTAATATTGCTTCGGAGGCTGGTGTCCCAATCATTGATAGCAAAAGGGGATTGCCTCTCCTTGGTGGAAAAGCTCAAGCAAGGGAAAACCTTTAGAACTCTCTCATTTGATTATGGTTGATTCTTGAAGTCTTGCTATTAGTTGGAGTCATGCTAAAGGGATGTGGAACAATGTTGCACGTTCCCTTGCTCCGTGAACCTTACGATTTGGTCATAGAGTTTGATTGAACAGAGGGCTGAGTCCGTCTTACAATGCAGCCTGTGATGATATGCATGTTCTTTGAATTCGAATCAATAAGAAGCCTTTTAAGGCAGTCTTCGGGGTTTGAATTCGAAAGAAGCCTTTTAAGGCTGCTTTTGCATATTAAAAAAAGAAATAATTAAAACGTTTCCTCTATCCATGGTGCGTAGCATAGTTGTAGTCAGAAATATTTTCATCAAAAAAAAAGAAAGAAATCTGAAGTAGTTTATTTCATTAGGTAAGCGAGACCACGGGAGAGATGGAAGAAGTCACAGGCAGATTGGCAGCTCCAATGATCTTAATCGTTATTGCCCTCGTAGAATGCATCCCCAAATATTTCGAACTCCAGATTAAGGTAAACTAGTTAAATTTATATTTTCCCAATTGATTATTATGACTATCTAATTTGATGTTGTATCTGAACCAAAATATCTCAATGGCAATGTTCAAATCTATCATTGTGTGTGCAAATTGGATAACTTGCTTCTGTTCGGATGCTAAGTTTAATTGATCATTAATTTTGTGTTTTATGGTTTAATAGGGACTCTTGTTTTGGTCAGGTTGGAGTTGCTTTGTTCAGATTTATTGATTGTGTTGGGAAAGAAGATTAATGGAGGGATGGTTTAAACTTTAAAGCATGTTAAGAATTAGAAATAAAACTGATAGTCTTGTGAAAACCTGAAATAACGTTGAGAGAGTTAGTCTTGCTTGATTTAGTTGTGCAGAAAAATATTTTCATACATAGAATTTCAAAATTTCTGTTTCCTGCCCCCGCCCCCCCCCCCCGCCCCCGGCCCAAAATTTGCTGTGAATGGATGTTTTGATGATTTTTTATCATATACAGTTACAGTTGGGGATTTGTTTAGGGATTGAAATGCTGTGAGGACTAGGAAGAAAGTCAATGTACCTTCTTTCAGAATTGGGGAAAGACCACCTATTGGGAGCCATGGGGAGCATTATTTCCATCCGTAATTTGTCTGGTTAGATAACAGGGATGGAGTATAATATCTTGTACCCAATCTTAAAAAACATAAGTTAGCTCCTCATTTATATGAAAGAAGGAACTGTGTGGCTCTTTGTGTAAGAGTCCGGTAGCCTTCTAGTCCCAGATATTGATTACTGGTTATGTTGGATTTTCTCTTTAGTTGCAAACTTGCTATTACAAGTCATGCATTATTACTTTGGATCAGTACTGTATACCGTTATCCTCTCATCAGGTCCCCCGGCCCAAAATAATTTAGTGAAATGCTTTTCTGCTTGCACAAGTGTTTGTAGGAGTAAGGTTGCCTACATCCAGATCTCTCTAGAGTCCAGACCTTGCTGAAGCGGACCCACACTCGAAGTTGTTGTTGAACTTAGTGAAACGCATTTGTAGTTTTTTCTCGAGATACTGCAGACCATTTTGCAATCATGTAATTTGGTCCTTGGATCGCTCTGTCTACTTTCCTTTTTAAACTGACATCCGCTCACTAAACTGTTTTTGTCTCTCCAGAATGGAGTAGCTGTGACTGATGAGGAAAAGAAATTACGCTCAGAAATAAAGCAGCTTCTGAAAGAGGCCAGCACCCTATCACAGTGAGTGTATTATGATTTTCGCTACATTTTGATTAGAGCTCAGTTGCAAAAAAACAAACACGCCAACTTCGTGAGTTTGATTAAGTTGATGATACATGTGGTTATTATTTATACTGGCATCTAAGGTTACTATGAAAATCAAGTCATTATGTTATTTGATCAAAGTCATTTGTGGTATTGATCTCACTGTCCAGATTCTATATTGGAAATTGAGCTAAGGGTAACTTAGCACAAGAATTTGGTTGTGAAACACATCAATTGACCACTTTGATTTGGTTTTAGTGTTCATGATTGGGTGAAATTCTTAAATCTGGAGAAAATTTATTGGATATTAGGTGCTCATTAGCTACTTAATTCTAAAATTTGAAGACAAAGTTTGGAAATTGTGTTGATCCCGTATGTTACATGGACTTCGGTATGGGTTGTCAGCACAAGTACGAATCCGAGTGTTTGACTTGTCAAATCTCTAACTTTAGGACATGGGGACACCGTCCAAAATTTGGACACGGATATGAAGACTTATAATTTTACATATGAAAGTCGCAATTCAAGTTAATCTTCTGAGAATATTTCAATAGTTACAAGGGTACCAACTAGTCAAACGGTTGAGCATTAAAGATCCATTAAAATAATAATGAACGAAGAAAGAAAAAGACCACATCTTCCTAATTTTTTTCACCCTTGCTGCTTTAGACTTTGGATAAGGGTCCGACAAGGATCCCATGTCCTATCCGGAGAGTGTTGTGTCCGACACGGATTAGGCGGGCCAAAATGGAGAGTCCGGATATCATAACTGATCCCAACTGATTGATTTCAGATCCTGAAAATTGAGATAAATGAAAAATTTAGCTGTCAAATCTGATGATCATATTAAGATGCCAGAGTCTCTGCCAAATCAAGAACTTAGTAACCAAGCCGATACTTTCTCCCGATGCTAAGTTGGGTGGTCGAAGAAATGAACAGATCCAAGTACTCAATGAGCGCCCTCAACATTCAGATTTTAGTAACTAAAAGGTGAACTTACACCGGAACTTAGCAAACCAGCCCAGAACCTAGCCTAAGTCCATCAATCAAGTTTCTGTATGACAATTTCTTCCATTGAGCCCCTTACAGGGGACTTAGGGCCCAAAGACCAGAAGTTTTCCGACCATATCTGGGCCTGGCACTAGCAGAGCATGGGATTAAACTAAACTAGATTGAATTTTAGGCTCCATATGCAGACTTGGGCCACAATGGACAAGAGTCAGCTCCATTACTGCCATACAACTTCCACAATACCAGTATGGGACTCATGTTGTTTGCTATGTGATCCAAGCCTTATTCAGATAGGATGCTAAAAATGCAAAGGTTCAGCCTGGCACAGGCAATGAAGGTTATGGTAGCGATTTTTTGTCCAAGTTTCTTGAGATCTCCTAGCCTTCCTCGGCATACCCCTTTGACATTGCTTGGCTCTTACTTGTAGCTTTGAATCATGGGTTATGGCTCTTAAGCTACCTTAAATGGCTGCACTTACACTACTGATAGGTGATGACAGGGTGGCTAATGAGAAGGTGGCTAAGTTACTCTTGTTTGTTCAAGCTCCTCCCTTCTTTGCCGCTTAGTTATTTGTCTTTCTTCTCTTGTACCTCTCTGTATCTCCTGTCATGTCTGGGCTTGTTTGGTAGCCAACTTATTGCTGGTCACCAATGGTAGTGTTGGGCAGCGCCCGTCTCTTGCAATTGCAAGATAGCCTCTTATGGAAAGGGGTCCCCCCCCCCCCCCCCCCAAAAAAAAGGGCTAATCAACTTCACACCCTTTTGCTTCATCACCTGACGAATCAAAGGCTACAAGTAAAACTGTTTTCCTGTTTTGACCCCTTTCTCATGTCAGGGTATTAATGAGAATATTACTGATGTCTAATTTACTGCAACTACGAGTGATGTCAGACTTCTCAGTCTCTTGGAAATGTGTTATAATAATTTGATCGAGTAATTTATTGCTTTGTTGTTACAAAAAGGCATGAATGCAGGTGGCCAGCTACTTGATTATTGCACAGGGACTGTAAATTGCTGCAGCCTTGCATGACACTTTTGTGACGTCTGGTCAATATTCATACAGAAAATTCAATATTGCTTCTTAATACCTTGACATTCATGATGTTCATCAACTTTCATGTTTCTTATTAAATCTAGGCCATCAACATTTGCCCAAGCAGCAAAGCTTAAAAGGATGGCAGCTGCCAAGGAGAAGGAGCTTGCAAAATGTATGTTCAAGCTATGTTATGACTTCTCAATGAAATTGACGAACATTAAGAATTCATCTTGAGTGGTGGGAACCTTGTGATGTAATTTGTTATCTAAGTTTACTACAAACAAGTCCAAATTTGGTTCAACTTGCATGTTTCACCTTTGTATGAACTCTGAGTTGCTGCAGCAAGGTCAATTAATTTCCATGTTGCCCTTTTCTGTCCTATTTTGTTTGGAGTTTGACTGCAGGTAGTCCATGCAGATGTCCCACCTTGTATGGCCTGCTTGGTTAGTTGATATGCTTTCCCAACTGATTTCTACCCTGTTTTTTGGGTTGATTTTTATGATCGTGACAATTTTGGTTCCTAGTTATGATGTCTATTTGGTGACACATAGCTTTGAAGGGCGAGGTTGTGTTGTAGTTAATTGGGTTTATGCTTTTGTGACGTCCGTTGTGATTGATTCATAAACCTGAGGAGTCTCACTGTTATAGGGTTTATTTTTTATTTATCAAATCCCCATGGCTGGTATCTTCCTAATGCAGAGTTCCATTATGTTAAGTGTTCGCTTTTTCTAGTGACGTTGCTGTTTGATGACATTTTTGGCTGTCTTGAAGGGTTTCCATGCTAATAGTCAGTTTTATTTATGAAATCTCCTGTCTGTCCTTAATGTACTGAGTAATCTGTTCAAAGCACTGCTCTGTCTAATTATATTTCTTTTTGATGACATATTTGTCTTTCCTGAAGGGGTTTTGCGCAATTTTGGTAGTTAGAAGTGATGATTTGATACCACCTGGCTGTTATTGTTAGTAAATTTTGTGTCCACTGGTTGTACAAGTTATGAAATTTTGCATGATTGGAGGTCATGTTGCAGTCTTCCTGAAATGTGTTGTTCATTTCCCATAACTTATATCATAGACCAAGAGCAACAGATGCTGGAGAGGAAATCATCATATGATCCATATATGAAGTATGTGACTCCTGTTAAGGTACTTCCTTTTGGACAGATCTAGAGATCCTTCATTCCTTGAGGTTTTTGAAGTTCTCAACCGACTTATTTTGTGCTGCAGGCATTGACCTATCTTGTGCTGGGAATGTGGTTTTGGAAATCTCCTGTGGCAGTAATACCTAAGGAGCTTTTGCAACCTGTTGGTGAGTCACTTATGCTATTTACAAGTGATTTCATTTGGTACTTGTGTGATTTTCTGTGTTTGTCATCAGTTGCTAACCTTCCCTTGGAGGTTGGGTACCTACATCATAATCTTAATAAACTTGGGTGTTTCACAAGTTTAGTAGCTCTGTCTAGTTTTGACCTGCCATCCTTCACTAATTTTCCCTCAAAAGTTGGAGGCCAACCACAGCATTGTCTTCGAGAGAAACAATGATTATTGCTTTGTGAGTTTGCTTTTTATGAAAAGTCAATGGCTCTGCTCTGATTTAATTGCCTTGGTGCAGGAGGAATACTGTCATTCAGATCTGGTGCTAGTTCAAAGGACAAAGTGATGGTGTGTGTTTCAGGCATTCCTTCACCTTTGTGCTCTAGATAGATACCCTTTCCTTTTATTCTTTATAAGTTGAAACATTTACCTCCTAATTAATTTAATTTTGGAAAATGCAGTCGTCATTGAGCAATTTGTTTCTCTTCCTGTAAGGTTTTATTACTTGAAGAGCTCATTTGTTTAAGACTGGGTCATGGCTGTGTGTTCTGGAGAGTTTTAGCTTCGCCAAATGTTCTTTTTTCTACATAGAGGCTCCATGTATGACAAACTCTAAAGCTATGACATGTGTCTTTTTTTTTTGGTTATTGAAGGTCAGTGTATGTAGGCATTTCAAGAAGCATCCCATGTTTTGAAAATAGGCTTCTTATACTGAAGAGTGAAGACCTTGCATTTTGGAGGGTGTCTACTTGTTCCCTTTCATGTTTCAATTTTCTTGTCTAGTGTTGCTTCTTCATTGTATGGTCCAAACTTAACAAGCACAATTAATGACTCGGGGTATTTTTTATAAGCTTAAAAGGGAATTGTAATGTTGTACCATGGTCATGGCGAGTTAACAGTTAGGTTTCTGGATGACTAGTCCTTAAGATCAGGCGGCTTATCCATATCTAACAACAAATATCTATCAATGGATATCTTCTTGCTGTGACTGTTTCATATGTCTTCTATCAGTTGATATGTAACCAGCAAATGTCGCTAATCTTGGTGTAAATTGCAGGTTGGTATCGTGGCTTGGATACTATTATGCAGAAGGGTAAGCAACATCATTTTTGGGAGGTTTTTCACGTAAGAGGCATCTGGTTTCTTTTTGCGGTTGGGGCTTGTACCTCGGAGGCATTCAACATTGGAATCTGACAGCTACTGGTCATTTCCGTCACCCTTGGGTTTCTGTTCGAGAAAATTTTGCAATAGTTTGAGATGCGTTTTTTGGTATTTAATTCATATATCTCCCCCTCCCCCCCCCCCCCGCCCGAAACCCAAAAAGGAGGTTTGAGGCCACCAAGTTTTGGAAGGTGCTTCAATGGTTGCCTTCAAGTTATCGGATGATTTACTGGTTTAGAATTCATCTCTATGAGACTGTTGAAATGAGCAGGATTGACTCGATTGTATTTATTAGCATCGATGTGTCTGATGCATGTAAATTTATCTCGATGCAATATTATCAGCCTGATAAGCCTTTGTTTGTACAAATTTCAATGAAAAGAAAGCATTGAACCAGCAGCTCACTTATATGGTGTTTGCTTTCCTTGCGATATGAGGTGTGGAATATTTTTTGTTGGAGGACAAAGAATGATGACGTTATTTAGCTGAGGGTGGCCAAGGCCAACTAACCGTAGTCCAACTACATAATCTTCAAATGTATTCCCATGTAGTGGCCTAGACATGACATGCCGCGCATGTAGCTTGCAGTTTCTCTTGGATGACTTGTGCTTCCCTCTTATTATGAATATCTCCCTCTCTTTTCTTTTCTTTTTTTAATTCAAATGAGCCACAAAGATAGTATAATACAATGAAAAGAGGAAGAATTAAATCTGAGACTTAATGTACTCAGGAACTTAATCTTAACCATTTAGTTAAGATTGCCATCTATAATCAAACCCAAATGGTGGAGGTGGGACAAGTATAGTGATACCAATCAGGCCATTATCTTATCTGTTTTTCTTTTGATTGTTTGGTTCTCCACGTCCCTAACTTTGAAATTTTCATTTCTATTTTCTTCCCCTCTTTCCAAGGGGTCCGGGCTGTATGGCCCCCTCTCTTGCATGCATATGTGGGGGAGGAGATAAAATTTAGTGTAAGAAAATTTCAAGATTGGACTTTAATAGTAACTTTAGTGTTTTTTTTTTTAGCTAAATAGGCCGTGTGTATATTTCTGAAGGGAATAAATTTGTTGTATGAATTCATTCCTATCTAGTAACTGAACGTCTCTAGATAAGTACAATTAATTTTTGACATAAAATGCGTTTTGTGACTAAACAATTGTTTCAATTTTATTAAAGTCAGTATGTTGAAAAATATATTAAACATAGGATATATGAATTCAATTTTCATCCTTTATTGACACTTCTTGCTCAAATTATACAAGTAATTTGAGGACTGTGTTTTGTTCTATAAATCAAAATAAAATGAAGATAATAAGAAATTCAAATTGAAGATACTACGATATGAAATGAATTTATTCAAATATCATTCATTGTTTTAAAACTTCAAAAATAGATCATACGCCTAACAAATTTAAAACTATAAAGTATATACATGGAGCTTTTTTTTTAAATTTTAAAATAGGAGCTGAATTTTAATAAGATATACTAAACAATATTATAAAAATTATATGCATTACAAAGAGAAAAAAGGGCCTCAATTTATCCAAAGGCTCCAAAGCCATGATAACCAATGAACCATATGCACCCATGGCAGTCTTTAATTTAGTGTCCAAAAAAAAAAAACAAAAAAGAATTTAGCACCAAGAACAAAAGCCAAAAAAAAAAGGAAGAAAAAAACAAAGGATAGTTGACCAGAGCAGCCGTAACCGTAACTGAGCTCAATTCAATTTCAACCATAAAAACCTTCTCATTTCGGGCCATCTTCGTGACCCGACTCACTCTCTTAGCCTGTTTCTCCATCCTGAGCAAAAATGGGGATTAGGGTTTTCTTCCTCGCTCTGCTGCTTCTTGCATCGCCTTTCCTTCAAGGTACTTGCTGTCTGCTTCATCATCGTCATCAGATCTCTAACTTCATTGGCTCAAAGTCATGTTGTTATCATTTTCCCGCTGTTTTGTTCTATTGAATTTTGCATGCTCGGATCTACTTCGAAGATGTATTGATGTTAACTTTTAGTACTGCGTGTGTTGGGAAATTGTGATTCGGCTTTGTTGTTTAATCAATGTTGAATTTGTGCTTGGAAAAATATTGGATTTTGTTGAAAATTGATTTGTGGAAGAAGGATGATAGTAATGAAGATGGTAATATGTCAATTGGGTGATGGTGGGAGAAAGAATTTGAATTCAATGAAGTAGTTATCAAGGGATAGATTGTAGTTGATGATGATTGTTGTGACCCTCCTTGACATTTGTATGTAGGGCTTAGTAGGTGATTAGAGGACTCATTGAGCTAACATCCTAGCATGATTATCTATCCCAACTATTGAATTCACCTTTTCTAAATTAGATATTTGACATTCTTTTTTTCTCTACGTGGATAATTATTAATTAGATGTCTGTGGATGAGTAAAAAGTTTAGATTTTTTTCTAAAGGAATCCTTGAGATTTTTCTAGATGATTTATTAAGTTTTTCTAGATTAACTAATTTCTGACAGACTTTAATTATTTTGTGTGGATTTGATTAGTTGCTAGGTGTCAATCGGAGGCCGAGGCGGAGACTGAGGTTGCTGGTTCTACTGAGGAGAGCAGTGATCTTGGAATTGTTAGTGATGACACTCAAATCTATAGTGATGATACTTTCAGCCCGGCTCCTGGGATTGAAACAGTTTGTGTTTTCCCCAAGAACGGTGCCAAATGTACAAGTGATGATGTTGATGATCTTTTTGCGGTTTGATTTCAGCTTATTGTATCCCTTGCAATTTGGTTTTGGTGGCTCACCAATCTGCAATCTTGCATCTTGCAGTGGTGGCAGCTGGGGAAGAGACGGAGTTGCTAGTTGGGATCAAGTATGATGGTAAGTTCAGTTGTCGCTTCTATTGATTTCATGGTTTTCTATTTTTTGATCGCCGCTAGTTTGACTTCCTGTTGAGCTGTCGAGATCACTTTGCAGCGAATCAGGATTTCATCTAGATTACATTCAGCTGATGCATATGCTGTTTGGCGCTGTATTAATTGGGGGCTTTTGGGCTGTTTACATGTTTGGGATGTAATAGCTTCTTGTCTTCTTGAATGTCTGTAGTATTAAAAACCTTCACATTTTAGTTTAAATTGGACGTGCAATGACAAGAGAACGATAATCCAGGGCTGATAACCTAACAGCAGGGAAGTTAGATGTTTTTGTTAATGGTTAGATGCTATCTATTTTTGACCTTGGAGAAGGATCTATTTCTTGGATTTTGACAATTGCTCTGGAAATCACATAAGTTAAGATCCGTATGGGAATTGCTGTGGCTCGAATTTTTTTTGTATTTTGACATTTGGCCAAAAATTTGTGTTTTTTTACGTCACGTAAGTTGTAGTTATGATTTTCTTCTTCTGCATAGATATGAATTTGCTAATGTGTAGCATGAATTTCAAGACAAAGCCATTAAGAGACGGCTGCAATTTGGTTGTTTAGATTGGAAAGTGAGCTAATTAATTTGGAGCGGTAGTAGTTGTAAGGCATGCAATCAATTGTAATTTGCCGTGTGTTGAATGATGCAACCTTGTGATGTGTTAGAAGTTTTATCCAACTGGAAGTTTTAGCCCATTTGTGCTGAAGTTAGACTCTTCAAAACAAAGGCAATCAAAATTCTATCTCACTTGCTATCCCTTGATGTCTTTACAGGGGAGGCAAGTGTCAATGTTGTTGCAATTCATGCAAGCGTTCATCTTCCATATGACCATCGTTTGCTGGTTCAGAACCTTACTGCACAGGTAGACTGAGATCTTAAGGTTCCAGCAACAATTATCTTCTTCAGAATCAAGAATTTGTGATCTCAAACTGACTAGTTTATCTTGTTCCAACTCAAGCCACTCGCACTTTTTTAAACATCCCTTGTCTCAAAGTAGTTGATTTAGATTTTAGCCCTAACAATGTTGTTTTTGTGTGTCTTACAAACCTTGGGTACCTTATTGACTAATCATTCTTATTTGTCACTACCATGGATAAGGAGCACTCTCTATCAATTGTTCTATACCCTCTTGTCAGATACCAATTAAGAGATAAAAGTTTGAAAGCAAAAGTAACAGAGAGAATTTGTCGATGCTCTAAAATTTTGTTTGCAACACTGCGGGATCATGCAATTTTGATATTAATTTTCTCTGCCTCTCTATCATTCCTATGGCACTTGTCCTGTTTGAACCTTTGTGTATCATATAATCACTTGCCAATTTTTTAGTGATGAGGATTACTTTATAAAAGGTTATAGTTGCCAAAAGAGGGTGGGGGGGGGGTTAGTTTCTGTCTTTCTGGTCTATCATGCCTGTGCCCCTTATATCATGTAATCCCTTTGGCCTCTTTTAACATATTCCCTTGCTGTGCTCATTAAAAAAAAGGACAAAGAAAAAGAGGGGGTATAGATGCCGAACAAGCATACGAGTATACGACATAGAGACAGTGTGTTATGTGTATATTGTGTTGTCCTTGGTTTCTTTGCCAGCTCACGAAAAGGCTGGAACTGAAGAGCTTATGGTCTGAGAACCTACTCTTGTCTTTCTTTTGTTCTCTGTCTTATTACTTTTTTTCTTTGGGGGGGGGGGGAGTGGGAGGTAGTGCTTCGCCACAAGGTTCATAAGACACATGTTTCTTTGATTCAATCTTGGGATGGGCAATAGAAAGCTGTTCTCAGCAACCACCTGGTGTTGGAGCATCAAACTTCAAAATGAGGAACTGATTGGAATGAGCTGATTGTGAAAAGTCTATCCTTAGATCAATATTGAAGTTCGAATCAGTAGCTGTTCCTAAATTGATTGGTTGTCATTTGCAAATGGGTAAATTCTTGCTGCTGTGATCTTCGCTCATTGGTTTGTTGTCTTTGCAAATTTCTTTCTCTTGACAATTGATAAATAGCTGCCAGCGATACACCAATCTGTATTTAATCACCATCTGTTTCATCTATTCAGCTATTGTGCTACATTTGTGGAGTAACAGAAGACGTCAACATTTTCTCTTGTATTGCTCTCAAATGCCTAAGGTTATTTCTAATTATTTATATTTCACTTAGGTGTTCAATAAAGCCTCAGTCCCCACATCAGCTCAAGCTACATTCCCATACGTATTTGCCGTCAGCAAATATTTGCAGGTACGTCCACATGCTGATAATACATGCATTAATGCATTTGAATCCATTCTTTTCTATTTCTGACTACAGTTCCCCCCCACCCCCACCAAAAAAAAAACTTTTAATGGAAGGGCTTGATCTTTTGTATGGGATATTGTACTAATGGCTAGTCATTTTGTCTGCAGCCTGGATCATTTGATCTTGTTGGTTCCATTGTCTATGAGATAGACAAGACACCATATCAGAGTACATTCTACAATGGCACTATTGAAGTTGTTGAGGCCAGTGGCTTCTTGAGTGTTGAGACTGTTTTCTTGGCTACGCTTGGTATTGCCCTTATTGTTGCGGTCTGTTTGTGGATACGCAGCCAATTACAGCGCTTTACAAAGGTAGCCTGCTATTTCTAAGTTTTTTTCCATCTTTCCTCAAATGCTGTTGGGTAATTTTTAATCATAATTGATTTCATAGGTGCTTAGTCCGGAGTCTGCCCAGCTGGTGTTTGCCTTTATCTGTTTGTGTTTTTCTCCTAGCACCGCATGTATTAGAAATCTTTCTTCTTTTTCTTACCCCTAAATGTCTGGACAAATTAGGCGTCGTGACTGTCACTTTGTGTTTAGAGGTGAGAACGACTTAGGCGTGGATAGGAAGGATAATGAACAAGACTGTCAATTTGCTTCTAATATCCTGTTATATCTTTTGCATTACTTTGATTGCTCATGGTTGAAAGTTACAAATACCAACATCCTTTGCATTTTATGCGGATGGAGCATTTGGAATTCTTTCCAAATTTCTGTATTAATGTGCTTCTCCTGCTGGTCTGGTCTCTGCATATTCTTTTCTTATTTATGAAAATTATCTTATAATTTTTATGCTTCTGCAATTCTTTGATAACTGTGCAGAAAGCTAAGAAGGCTCCCAAGGTGGAGGTTGGAACCCGTTCGACAGATGCCTCATTGGATGAGTGGCTGCAGGTATGCTATTTAATGCATAGCCCCATTTGTTTATCTTATGTTAATCACTCTGGAAATTCGTGGTCTTTCAAAAGAAAAAAGAAATCCATGTATTAATCATGGGTTCACTGGTTTTTTTGTGAATTGTAACTAATGCCTAATGTTTTCTTCCTTGTTTGGCATTCCAGGGGACTGCATACACCCAATCCCAGGCAAACAAATCAAAGAAGAAGAAGTGAAACACTCTCTCATGACTCATTAGTACAACGCCAATGCAGAGCTGTAGCCTAGTGCAGACTTATGTGACTGGAGCTTCTGAGCAGCCAGAATTTTGCTTTGTTAGAGCAGAGGGGAGTACATTTCTAGTCCACGTTGTGAAGAACCGCAACTTCTTTTTATTTTTGTTGGGGGATCGTCAATGGTGGAAACCTGTCCCTCCCCCATCATTAGCGGCAGAATTGGTTGCAGAGATTTTATGGTGGTGAAACCATGGGATTTTTCTCAATACATGTGGATCTTCGTGATTTTGATTCTTATGATTTCTTTCTTCTTGTTTTCTCAAATATTGAAGTGCTGTCTGTTTGTGTTATTTATTTTGTTCACATTTGAGTTGGATGTAAAGGTTCATGTTGAGTTTATATCAACAGTGCTTATGCGTCTGTGTGGAATGTCTGATCTTCGTGAGCTCAAAGCTGAGACTCGTAACCTCCTGGATTCCATATCTGAGACTCGTAACCTACTGGATTCCATATCTGGAAGGTATTGTGAAGATGAGGCCGTTCAGTTATTGTAACTGTGGTCTAGAGGTATTAGGAGCAGCATGCTACACAGGTCCACCCAGGCGATTGTGTTACAGAATGTCTTTCATGTTGAGGAAAGTTACTTGTACAAGTGGTTGCGTACTTGCCTTCCAACTGGGAGGCTAACAGTTCACAAGAGTGTGCTTATTCCCTTTGCAAGTGGGAAACTTACCTTTCTTTCAACGAAGATGATGGGCAGGCCAAAAAGTGGGCTGGCTTTGCCCAAGTTTGGTCTGAACTTGGGTAGTCTGACTCTTCGACTGCTAGTTTCAGTTGTGGTTTAGTTCAAGTTGTAGTTTAGTTCAACTTCCTAGTCCAACTGGCTTAGCAGATTGTTATGGTTTCCAAATTAGTCTTTGATGTACTTTTTTCCTCTCGCTCTTTATTCTTATGACTGTTTCACAGAGGGAAAACAAAGGTTCAAAAGCATAAATTTATCAAATTACTGATAGTAAGGGGCTCTAGAGCAACCAGAAGAGCTCGGATTGGCTCAATTGAACCAAACTAACTAGTAGCTAACCAGCATAGGTTGGTTCAGCTATTTAATTGATTTATCACTTATTCCTCTTTGGTAAGGTTTCGGGTTACAATCTCGTTGATGGAGAAAATCACTGAGCTCTGCGTCTTTATAGGGGAACAATAGCCCGACTTCGATAAAACGAATGCCTAAAAACCTATAAAAAAAATCCTGAAAAAAGCTTACCCTTAGCCAGCTGAGTCCAACCTGTGTGGTGGACTTGCCCGCTAGGCTAGTACCCACTAGGCACCACTAGTGGAAGGGCATAATAGAATAAAAGGGCTATTTCATTAGATCATTCCCAACCAAACATTTCATATTTTGGAACTCTATCATGGCACATAAGTAAAAGTTCTAACTTTTTGAAACTCATGTTCCTTCACTTCTCTAACCCATGAAACTCCAATTTAAATCAATTAATAAAATATTTATAATGAACCCACTTTATAACATACAACCTTTTCTTTTAATAACCCAAATAATATTTTTTAGAAGGGAAAAAAAGGAAAAACAAAAAAATGCATAAAATGACCAAAAAAAAAAAGAGCAACTGGAGGTACAACGCCTGCCCGTTCCTCCACGCATGGGAATTGCAAATGAAGCAAATCAACTGAAGACATGTGGCATGGAACCCACCAGCAAGGAACACGTGTTCCTGTCTAGGAATGCTCTTAGAAGTTACTCATGGTTGACTTTTTTTTTTGAACTTTTTATTTTTTCTGCAGGTCTTCGATCATCTTGTTAGGTAGTGCCAGTAGAAGTTGAAGGGGGGCCGGGGTGCCTATGTGAGAGGCAACTCCTTTTATGGTGAATCATGGGCATGGGCCATTTGTCACAGCTCACGTAGACTAGTTATGAGAGTATGGAGTTTGTTAAGCATTTATGTGGCCGTTGGGTGATAGTCACAGCCAACGGCAGCAACTAAACGAAGCAATCCCTTCCCCATTGTTTGTTGTTTGAACCTTTTTGCTGCCTCATTCAGAAGCTTGTTCCATAATTTCTACATACAGCATATAGCAAGCGAAAAAGCGACTGTTCATCTTTGTGCATTGCTCTCTGAATTTACGACTTGAGTTGAGAGGACTCCCTCTAATTTCACCTCCCATGTACAATTGCTCAAAAACTGTGATCTGCTTTAGTTTATTACTACTGGCTAACAGTATTACATGCCTTTTTACGAGTAACATACTAAGCACAATGACTCATACTTTCAGGGAAAATGCACATGAAAGAGTTATCTCACTCTTAAGGAATCTTGAATCGGTATTGCAAGATTTAATTTTTAGTTTTCGTTAGAGAACAATGTTTTTGCAAGAGATGTTTACATCCACATAATGCATAGGTAGTGGATATTTTTTAGGGTGTGTGGGGTGAGGGAAGTGTCAGTTGTCACTTTGTTTACAGATTGTAGGAAGGCCCATCCAAGCTACTGGGTGGGTGGAGTTTTGAAGAGCTAGGGTCACAGTGTTTTCTTTTCTTTTTTTCATTTGAAAGGGGGGGTGAGTTTGTGGGAAAACAAGCTGATTAACAAATAACCAAATTGTCAGATCATTCTTAGTGCAGTATTTTGACCTCAAATTTCTTGATGATGGTGATCAGTCCCTGGCTAGATCTGCATGATTATTGATTAATGCCCCATGCAGCCTTACATTTATGATTGTGAGCCTTTGACAGCCAATTCTTTAATTAATGAACATGGTGTTGGTGTATGTACATGTGGTGTCGGTACGCAGTAGGTCAGTAGTAGAGTCACAACTTGATCGAGACTTTGTTGTAATGTAATTTCCTCCTATCCAACGATAACTCTTAAATGAGTCGGTTTTGCTAAAATGAACAACCTGTTTGATATATGCAGTTTTTTCTTATATCCCATAGTGAGACGATCTTACCCAAAATAGACTTTCGGTTTTGTTTCTCTCTCTTTTTTTTAAAGAAGGTTTTCCAGGGTATGGGACTGTGCTTTTTTTTGGGGGGGATAAATTGCTTTTTGCCATTTTCACACAAACTTACCTAGTGCTGGAGTGTCTGAAGTGTCCAGGATGCATCATTTGCATCTCTGATCGCATTTTTTCCCTCCAAAGTTCATCATAATTCAGGTCATAAAGTGCTTCATTGAAGTATACAGATAACAAATTTAGCATTCTTTTGGGCCAACAAAAACAGTAAGGATAAAAACATCAAACATTTACCAATATTGCCAGGCTATTCAGAAGGTTAACAGTAAGATTTCTGGGAGTTCAGTAAATTTGGAGTACATCCACTGAAAGGATCATTTGAGGTGTGAACATAATTGCACAGCGTACCAAGAACTGAAAGATATACCTTGAACCTGAAATATGTGATATTTTAGGTAATGGTGAATGCTTCACTTTACCATCTTTCAACTCAATGAATTCTTTTCCGTTCCTCTTTCTTCTGTACTCTGTACTGATAGTGTCATGGAACGATATCAGTAATTTTATAGCTCAGTTGAGCATTGATGAGAGCAAATAAGTAGGTGTGCAACAATGTGCAATGAATAAGGTGACCTCATGTCTTCCCTTGCTTTGAGGGGGACCTTGAAGATATCAACATGTGATTCCTTTTCAATGTGTCGGCCTCCTAATCGTACAATCTCATGGTCTAGAATCGCTCTTATGGCTTTCCAATTTCTCTGAAGCAGTTCTATATAATGGGACTAAGTGGCATTTTCTACAGCTCAGAATCTTTTCTATCAGTTTAGTTGCATATGAGGCCTTAAAAATAAGGGTTCCTCATGCAGCTACTAACACTCTTTGGTCGGAAGACAATCCCAGGCCTCTTCCTAATCCTACTTTTTGCTACAAGCTTCTGTTATGGAGATCAGAAGACAGTAAAAGTTGTTGGGGCAGGGGAGTGTGCTGACTGTCAGCAGCTTAATATCGAGAATAGGCATGCTTCAAAAGGTACCCTATTGCCCCCAAGAAAGCCCATTGCCTGAGAATTATTCTTTGATCTCTTAAAAACTTCTTTGCTTATCAGGAGTCACTATACGTACAATACGTGCATCTAAATCTCCCTGAACTCGATTCCAATAGGATATATACTGGTTTTTCCCTCCTTTTTTTCCTTTTTTTTAGGTTAGGCGAGCTGGGTGGGCTTAGGACATAGGATGTGGCAGTTCAATCCGCTTTACATGCAAGTTTCACTAATTGCTAACTTGCACCTTGAAAATAGTATTATTTAGAGTGAGACTGTTGATATCTTGACTTAAGGTAACCATTACCGAAGCAGGATTGACAAGTTGGATCATGCATATACGAGTTATCAAACTTTTCATGGTGAACTTGTTTATCGCTATTTTCTAGTCCCCTAGAAATGGATTATGATGTATACATGTGTGTATTCCCGAGGCTTGATATTCTATTGGTTTTGATATTGCGTGCTTTGGTAAAGGCAATGTTGACGTAAACAGTCATGATCTGGTTTTCGTATTTGTAGGACTTAGAGTGACCATAGATTGCAAGGATGCAAAGGGTGAGGTGAAAACGAGAGCAGCTGGAGAGCTCGATGAAGAAGGCAAGTTTCAAGTGGGTTTCCCTCAAGAACTCGTCGAAAATGGGAAACTGAAGGAAAAGTGCTACGCACAACTCCACAGTGCTTCAGACTCACCATGCCCTGCTCATAATGGGGTTGAATCTTCAAAAATTGCCTTTGTGTCAGGATCTGATGGGAAGCACACATTTAGCCCCGTTGGAAAACTGAAATTCTCGCCAGTAACTTGCACTTCCGCCTTTTTATGGCCCTTTTTCAAGTACCCACCCCTGCCTAATCTACCCCATTGGCCTCAGTTACCTCCTTGGCCTCAGTTACCTCCTTTTCCAAAGAAACCACTCCCTAAGATCTCACTTCCGCCCTTTCATTGGCCCTTCAAGTTCCCCCCGAAAAAGCCATGCCCTCCGTTTTTCCATAAGCCACTTCCTCCACCCGTGCCTATAGTAAAGCCGCTTCCTCCACCCGTTCCCATAGTCAAGCCACTTCCTCCTCCTGTACCCATAGTTAAGCCACTTCCACCGCCTGTGCCTATAGTCAAGCCACTTCCTCCACCTGTACCTATTTACAAAAAGCCATG
>JACYFF010031957.1:519617-596915 GCA_017589665.1 Selenicereus undatus | reverse complement strand
AAGCCACTTCCTCCGCCAGTACCCATAGTCAAGCCACTTCCTCCACCCGTACCCATAGTCAAGCCACTTCCTCCGCCAGTGCCCATAGTCAAGCCACTTCCTCCGCCTGTGCCAGTATATAAGAAGCCACTTCCACCACCCGTGCCTATATTCAAACCACTTCCACCACCGGTGCCTATATTCAAGAAGCCATGCCCTCCGATTCTTAAGAAGCCACATCTCCCACCTCTTCCCTATCTCCCTCCTTTCCCTAAAAAGTCGTGGCCTCCTATTCCCAAGCTCCCTCCTTTCCCCAAGAAGCCATGGCCTCATGTTCCTACTATCCCTCATCTGCCTAAGCTTCCCCACAAATTCCCGCCAAAGTTCTTCGGCCATCCTAATATCCCTCATCTGCCTAAGTTCCCCCACAAATTCCCACCAAAGTTCTTCGGCCATCCCGGGCTCCCTCATCTGCCCAAGTTCCCCCACAAATTCCCGCCAAAGTTCTTCGGCCATCCTTACTTCAAAAAGTGGCCGTCTTTGCCAAAATTCCCTCGTCACCCTTGAAACCTGTTTTCGTTGTCAATACTCAGATCTTATATTTATGATCGTAGTGATTGTTTTGTGAGTATTAAATCAGTTTATAAATGTTATATGTTATGTTTGCTCTGCATCAATAAACATATTGAGTCGAGGGATTAATTAGTTAGATAGATGTTGCATATTGTCAGCGATTGTGCAGTGTTTTTTGTCAAGTCAGTCTGTGTTTTCGGTTAAATTTGTAATGTATATTGTTGGATGTTGCTTGAATCTTCCAAGTTTTAAATTTTACAAAGCTAGACGGATGTCATGATGAGTTTATCTTTTCATCCTGAAATTTGTTAAGAGATTGATCTGTTTTTTGTAGTGTTTTTGTATTGATTATTGAATCATGAAAAATACAATCGCGTTTATTTTTGTGGGATCAGCTTTTTTTGAATGAAACTTTTACATGATCGAATCAAATTATATTGCTGCTCAATAATGTTATTACATTAGATGGCTTTACATGAGATAAGATCAAAATACCCTCATTTGCATATTGTTCATAGATCAAAATAAAGTATACATAACTTCCACTATGAAACAAAACATCCATGCTTATCACGTTGTATGGCAACCTTCCAACCTAGAGCTTTTGCAGTGTGGGGGTGAAAGAGAAACGCGGGCCCCACAATGACACGTGTTGCAAAATGAGAGGAAGAGAAAAAAAATTACATGCGGGGGAGAACACAATATGTATATCATACTCCTGGGAGTACATACTCCCACGAGCCACATCATCAAGTATATATTAAAAAATTAATATATGATAAATACACGGGTAAAAATATATATATACGTAGACAATGAGAGCATGTGCTCTCGGAAGCACATAAGAAATTGCCGGGAGAACACTTGTGCATGTCTCCCCGCGTTGCAATTTTTACAATATTTTAATATATTTTTTGTTTTTTTTTTGTTTTTGAGTAAGTAAATAATTTTTAAATCATTAAAAAAATAGATTGTGTATTATAAGGTGGATCCATAATAAATATTTTTATTGGATTATTAAAATTGGAGTTTCATAAGTTGGATAAGCGGTGAAATGCAAGTTTTAAAATTGTGGAACTTTTGCAGACGTGGTAGGTCAAAGTTTCAAAAACTGAAATTCTGACTGAAAATGCTCTTAGAACCTTCAAATATAAACGTGTAAAGAATCAGATTATTTTTCATATTATCTAACTTTTTTGCTATCAGTGAAAGAGACAGGGGTGAATACTAATTGTTAAGTTATTGACTCAAGAAACACATAAATATCTTAATTTGGCCTTAAATTAATGCATTATATGATTTTAAATAACTTTCAGTCAACAATAATTATAGTTAATTAATAATGTTAATTTTAAATATCTATCTAGCTATTCCAACGTATGTAAATTAATGTTTGTTCAATTTTATTGCAAAACAAGAATTTCGCATAAAATGTTGTGGTTTGTACAGAGGGAGGTACTAGTGCTTCATCTCTTGACCTTAGGCACAAAGTTGGAAGTCTTAGCCACTAGATCTAAGAGGCATTATTACACATACAACCCTACTAGGTAAAATTGGCTATTAATGTAGTGGATGGTGGTTCAGGTAATGGATAATTATTTAGGTCACAGATAACGTTTCTAATTTGATTGTTAGCGGATAGCAGTTTATATGAGCAATTGAAGCAAATGTATTTAGTAAATTTAGTTGTTTTGTTAGTTGATTAATGTAAATTGACATAAAAAGATATAGATAATTTTCAAAGATAAAATTTTCAAAGGATATTTTTGGCTAAAAATTATGAAACTCTACTTTTAAATGCTAAAAGCTAATACTGTTAGCTTTTCAAAAACGATAGTTAAAACACTAAATGCTATTTGAAATGCTAGTCAAAATATTATACTATCGAACACTATAAATTATCTGATTAGTGTATTAATTTGATCAAGTACTAAACATTTCCTAATACACTGTTACCGAACATGGCTAGAATGCTGTAAGTGTACATATTGTAGATGAATGGAGATAATGCAATTTTACAGTATTTATGATTTAGTTACAATTTTTCTGCGTTTTCCCCTAATCCAAATCAGATTTCATAATGTTTTGGGCCAGAGCCCAGGTTCTATTATGGCCGCCCAACATTGGCCCAATGTATCTTGCAATGTCGTTTTGACATTTTTGCTCACATTTTTGACTCTTTCGGTCCTTCTCCTTCCTTCGCTCTCGCTCTCTCTCTCTCTCTCTCTCCTTCGAAGCAACAAAAGCGCGGGCTAAGACACAGTGAGCCCTACTCCTGCTGCTTCTGAGCTCTCCAATGGCGGCTTCTGATCAGAAGAAGTCAGTCGAAGTGGACTCCTCTCTCTGGTTCGACTCTTTCTCTCTCCTCCTCACTGACCTCGAGAATCTCCCTATATCCTCCGACCTCCCTCCTTCTCTGGTACTCTCTCTCTCTCTCTCTCTCTCTCTATTGCACTGACATTCGTGAAGAATGCTCAATTGTTGGATCGGCAATGGTTGAATTTTGTTGTACTTAGGTGGACAAGTTGAAGGAAAATCGTGCTTGGTTTTTGAATACAGTTGGTCAGTTTAAGCCTCCGAGTCAGAAGTCCAAGGAGGCCTTGAATTCGCAGCAAGTGAGTGTTGGTTCTCATAAATTGAGCATCAAACCTCCGTTCAAGGATTTGGCTTTGAAGCTTAGCTCAACTGTGGTATGTAAGCTATTTTCTGTGTGTTTCAATTTACTTCTGTATTTTGAGCTTAGATCAATTATATGGCATTTCAAGCATTTTAGTTAGGATTGAGACTTGGACGCTGCCAAATTGTGTTCATGGACAGATTTTCCAGCCTTTTTTGCTTAAATTCTATTCGTTTTGATTATGAAGGTCATAAAACAGCATGATGGTTTAAATTGAAATCCTAGCTTCTTCCCATTACTATCAATTTGCATTTGGCGTCATGTCTCTATTCGCATGCATAATTGTTTTCAAAGGGTTCAAGACCTAAGAATGTAACTCTGTCTTTTGGTTCTCTGCTATCCATGGTTTGTTTCTTTGCCTTCTAGGGTAGGACTTTTTGCAGTAGGAAACAAGTTTTGAACTTTTTCAAAGGGCCCCCTTCCCTTGGCACATGGGTTCATTTTGTGCTGGCGAATTTCTGTGAATCTCGATAGAGGGATGGGATCTAGCTTCTTGTTCTGGTCTTTGTTTTTGTAGTGTCATACTGCGTTGAATGCCTGTCCGATTGTTCACCTGAGAAGTGAGAAAGCTTCCTGCAAAGGCAGTGTTAGCAATGAGTATGTCTTACTTGTTGTCTATCTTTAGGTGCTGGCCTTGTAAGACACATTGGGACAAAATATGCTTCATTAACTTTCTTGTTTTATATGTAACAACTGCCATTCTATCCTTACCCTTTCCTTCCTATATAATGATGGAACTGAAACTTGTCAATAACTTTTCACTTCTTAGTGTCCTTTTTCTTTCAATATTCTCATCAAAGTGTTCATCTTCTGTCGCTAGATACCATTTAAATTATTCTCCAGGATGTTAACCTTGTGTTTTTGACAGTGTTTAGATGAAGTACAATCATACATTCTTGTTGAAAGGTCCTTAGATACCAACAGCCTTTTTGTTGATGGTATTGTTCAAGGATTTCTTCATGAGGTATGCAGTTTTCGTAGCATAAGTGTATTCTACTTGTGCACACTGGCTCACTATTTACTGTGATCTTGTTTCTTCTGAAGGTGGTGCTGCAATATTATACTGAAAGACAATGCCTGCTGAAATGTGTTCGCCAAATGGTTATTCTTGCATGTGAGTTGATAGAGCACTGCTGGCCGCTTTTTTTCCTTCTTCTTTGTGTACTTATAATCTGATTTTTTGAGATAGCCTAGCTGAAGAAAGTCTATCGTTACTGTATTTAGTTGATGATTGCTTGTCAGGAATACCTTCTCTTGTGCTCTCCTGTACTGAGTTATTTGCGCAGATTGTGCTGGAGACTAGATAGATTGCTCAAGACTCAATTGCTTCCTCCCTTATAAAATGACTTAGTGTTTTCTCCCTTCCTCCCTTCCTCCCCCCCCTCTCTCTTTAGGGGGTGGGGTTACCTGGATCGGACGTTGACTTTCAAGTGCTCTATGTTAAGGGTGAGGTTGCCTAAGTGTTGATGTTCCCCAACCTTGCAGGGGGTACGTGTATAACAAATTAACAATAACCACTTTTAGGATGAAAACCTGAAGCAGGATCAGACACCAAAATTCATATTCTATATTTGAAATTTTCTCTTTTATAAGAAAGGTGCCCCAGGTGGACAATTTTCAGGATCCTCACTTGAAGGAAAAAGGTCTCATGATATGTATTAACAAGATAACTTAATTCATTGAACAATTATATTCTCAAAGCAGTGCAAAAGGCATATTTTACAATAGCATCCTAGGCTTGTGAGCTTTGAACTCAACTATGTTGTCAGAGCTGGCCGTTGACTCATTGAGTGAATTGATTAAACTAATTCTGTTCTATTATTTGGAAATAGCAAGTACCTAACTGGTGCTTGCTTCAATTTTAGTTGTTTGTCTTTGATTTATTTTTAGTGGTTATCTCTACAATGCTACTAATTCGATGTATGTGAGTAATGTATGAATGACTAATGTATGAATGCCTGTTAGTTTGTTATTAAAAAAGTATGTCTGACACAATTATCAATGCTTTTATCTTTCGGAAAAATAATTACTCTGTTTCTAACATGTTTTGATCTTGAAGTATTAAAAAATGAAAATGATCATAGTATTTAGTGCATTATATGTGATGGCAGACATAAGTTGCCTGGAGCAACTGGAAGGTGAAAAATTTGTCCGGAATTCAGTGTAAAAATTCTGAACATTTTTTGAAATTTTCTAATTGGCACTAAGAAATTCCATGAAAATTCCAAAATGGACACAGTTAGACAATTTTTCTGGATCTGCCATGCATACAAAGTAGTCTTTTTTGGATTTTGTAGATAAAATTATTTAGGGGAGCTTGATGGCATTATGATTTTCGCAATTGCCCCTTTGATACATGGTTGACATCCTCTTGATGTCATATTGGTACAATTTTTATTATTCAAAAGAAAAAAGATCTAACAGGACCGGCAAAACGATTAAAATCGTAACTAGTTGAGAAATTTTTTTCATTGATCATAAGTTTGAAATTCCTTCTGCTGCTTATGAAATAGTAGCAGCTATTGTGTTTCTTATTTCTGGTGGAGTAGCATTGCTACAGGCCAATGTATGACACTGTGCCCTAACCAAGGGTCTTATAGACGTTCTGGTTACTCATCATTCATTAAAACTGGTTTTCCAAGTGGGGAAGTCTCATAAAGGTTCTGGGTTGACTGTTTGATGTCTTTCTTCTCTGTTTGGTGGGTGTAATCCACTTAAGTTCTATGTAATTGATATTGGTTATTGGATTTTGGTTCAGTGAATGTTGAATTGGCTGAGAAAGATGAAAAAGCCATTTGGCACGAGGTGGTCAACCTCTTTCCTGATGGGCTAGAGGACAAGTTAATATCTATACTTGACAGACACTTGACATCTGCGTACCCCGAGGATATGGTATGTTGCCCCGTGAGTGTGAAAGTATGATGTAACTGTGCCCAGATGGATTTTAGATTGTCCATTTGTTGTTTATTTTCTCCCAGTCATATGAATATCCATTTAAGTTGGTTATCATAAAACCATATTTACCCATTTAACTTCATTGTGATGGATAAGCATAATAATTTATACGTTAGATGCACAATGTGGGTTTGAATAACTCAGTTAATTTATCAGAGTCACTTTAAGCCATGGACAAGCAGTTGCCCGTGATTTAGCCTACGTTGTTGGTAGTTAGAATAGAAATTATTCAACGGGTATTCTGCAGTTGTCATTTTGGTACATCTAGGGATACTGCTGGCTCTTTTTTCGTCAAATGAGAATCTCAGTGCTGTTGTCTATCCTGTAAATCAAATTTTCATTCACGAATTTTAAGACAGCTTTATGTTTTTGTTATTTAGTGGAAAAAGACCCTCTGCAAAGCTGGCTACATATGACCCCTCTGGCCCTGCCATTGAGTGGAGCTTTTATGAGAGGCATTGGGTTGTTGTTTGCTGTGGTTTGTGACCCCCCCCCCCAAAAAAAGCCTTGTCCATTTATTTATTTTGTTGATGTTCATTAGGACGTGGATCTTTTCATTTTGTGGGCTGAAGAGATGCTGATTGAGGTTAACTTGGTTTTGGACCTTCTATTTCTTGCCTACTATGAGTCACTGTGTACTTGTACTGCTGCTAAATGGAAGGAATTATGCCTGCTTTATAAGGTATAAGCTGTCCTGACCTTTCTGTTAGTATTGGCTTGATGGCGCATATTACCTTCTTACTTACTATACAATTGCATTTCAGGGTATGACTGCTGGATCTTCAAACTTTATCAAACTGGGAGTGTCTGCTGAAGCGCTTGAATATTCTTATCGTGCTAAAATTCAGATGCTATTGATACTTATGGAGACCTTGGACTTTGATAACCTTCTTCAGATGATACACGATGAAATTCCTTTAAGGCAAGTTTGCTATCTTCCTATTGCAGTGTTGACTTCCTGTCAGTGGAATAGATGCTATTTAATACTCTATGACATAGCTGTGAACTTCACCTTAGTGAACAAAAAGATAGTATGGCACTGATATTTTCACAAATGATTGTGAAAGGATTGAGTAAAATATCTGGGACTTCACATCTGCTGTTATTTTGGAACCTCATGGAACATGTAACTTTAGTACTTTACGATGTTGTTGTACTACTTCCCTACACTTCCTTGCCTTCCTGTCTTTCGTGGGCCACATTACATATTGTCTTACATATCCGATCTTCCAAGTAAATATCCATGAATCAATTTCCTCAGTTGCTTAAGTTTAATAATGAGATTTGACCTTTTTTATAATTACGTTGGGATAGGGAAGAGGGTTAGTTTTTTTTTTTTTTTGGAATAATTTTAAAGGTCTGTTTTAGACCTCGGCAGATTGAATTTGTTGAACATTTGGGAGAGGAACAGGGTCTTTTATCTCAGTATATAATAATCTGATGAGCATCATTATTTTAAAGCCTATGTGATGCTACTCTAGGTTGCTATCAAATATTTCCAATGGAAAACAAGGGTAGGAAGTTGCTAATTGACTATCATTTTTTAACTCAATGAGATGATTTCCATTTTTTAGACAAAGATATATCAGCTCGGGCGCCAATGCAAAGTATCATAGCATAAATGCATGTTGTCTATTTTTTTTTTGGCATGATTTGTAATTTGAGATGCATCATTGAAGCTATTTTTCTAATGCAGTTGGAATTGTTCTTCAGAAGGATTCCTGCTAATGTATGATCAATAAAATTTCTCCATATTTAACTTTTAGTATGCTTAAACTCCAAACTTTGTTTAGTGTTCCTGCTATATTTAGAGATAGTCATTTCTGGGATTGGATTATGTAAATGCTATATTTGGGATTAATATTGGTTTTGAATTTTTGTTGTTAAAAAAGAAAACAATGCTAAATTCAGACAGCTGGATTTAGAAATAGTCATTTCTGGGTCTAGCTTATCAGAGCAGGTGTCTTTCATATGTAGCATTTAACATTAGTATCTTTATGTCACAGAACATGCTTTTTAACACCTTATCTACTTGGCAGGGATGGTTCAAGTGTGTTCTCCTCAAGCGATATCCTGGATATGGATTCTGTGATTTCTAGTTTTGATATTTTTGAAAACCAAGAAGCGGGTTTGCTGATCCTTGCATGGGCTGTTTTCCTCTGCTTAGTTGTATCTCTTCCTGGAAAAGAGGAACATCATGAGCTCCTGGTAAGTTTAGCTATTAAGAATGTTTTAGCTGTCTTACCGTATGGATAAGCATATTTTTATCTTTGTGCAGGAAGTTGACCATGTTGAGTATGTTAGTCAAGCCTTTGAGGCTGCTTCATTAAGTCTTTTTGCAGAAATTCTTCGGAGTGATATATTGAAGGATTCAGATGTGAGTTTACATTGAGTGGTAGCCTGTTCCAAGACTTCAGAATTGGCCTGTAGTTATTGCTGATCCTATGCTGATTTTGTGCCGGATATTTACTCATTTCTGATTGCATTTCAACAAGGGACCTGTTGCTGGATATCGCAGCATATTGAGGACATTCGTTTCTGCATTTATTGCATCGTATGAAATTAATATACAGGTAAAGTTTTCACCCCAGGAGCTTAATGAAACCATTGAATAACAGTTGCTCTAACTCTTTCATGTGCTTTTTCATTTTGCCAGCTGGAAGATGATACTCTCAAATTCATATTAACTATCCTGTGTGAGATCTATCGAGGCGAGGTTTGTGTGTTTGGTATAATTTGGCCTTTGATAATTATGCTTTTTAGTTCAATGGTCAAATCAGTAACAAGGGCCTTAAGGAATAGGCTGGTACCTTCAACAGTTGAACTTTAAAAGTTATTGGCCAACCAATGTCACACCTTAGAGATGGATGAATATGTTGGAGTATATTCTTTTTTGAAGTTTCCAAAATGATGAGTTCAGTGCTGAAGGGAAGATCCTTGAACTCGACAAATATTTAACGAGAATAATGTTTCTGCATTTTGTTTTGAAAGATTCAATGATAATTGAATTGTTTTGTGGTTATAGTACTTGAGCATTCATATGCTCTGATGTGAAATTTTCTGAAGCTGAGTGGTGAGGATATGTGCTTTAATGTTGAAACCCACCTAGTAAAAGATGCTATTATAAAATGCGTCCTATTCTTGTAAGTGCTAGGCTTACTAATTTGTTTTGGTTAATCTTTGCAGGAGTCTCTTTGTGTTCAGTTCTGGGATAAGGATAGTATAGTTGATGGTCCTGTTCGCTGTCTTCTTCGTAACTTGGAGAGTGAATTCCCATATCGGACTACTGAGCTGGCACGGTGCCTGTCAGCCCTCTCTGAAGGAAGCTGGCCTGCTGAGTGTGTGTGAGTATAAAGTCTCCTCTTTTAGACCGGGCCATTTTCTAAATTAGTTTATATATATTCGTTTAATCACTTATGTATCCATACTGTGTGAGACATGATGCTTTTCTTGAGCCATGGTGGTTGACATGATATATGTCTGCTGTATGATATGCCTGCTGACCCACTTTCAGATTGTAATGTGCAGCCTCAGGATAAGATTCTTAACTTTTTGAGGCAATTATGTATTGATTATTATCTGTTAATTTGATTCACAGTGATCTATTAGTTAGGGAGGAAAAAAGACTTCCAAAATGGTTTCAGCACTTGTAAAAGGATTGTCTTGAAAAAACTTTTTGAGTCCCCTGTGCAAATGGGACTTTTGTGTATAATCTAAATTATCCTACTTGTACATATGTGATGCTGTCACGTATCTGATTAATGTATTTCTGTGTGTTATGTAACATTCTTATCACTAAAATACCCCCCCCCCCCAAAAAAAACAAGTATAACTTAGAAGTTGTAGAGTCAGAAATCTGGAGCATGCTTCATTGCATTTGCTCATGAGCATTAACTTTTGATGAGGCAAATATATTCACTGAGGTGACACCTTCACCTCTGGCATATAGCCAACAATTATGTTGTGAGTTGTAACTGCTGCTATTGCTTTGCACGGCAGACGGTACAGGTGAATGAACACCAAGGTTTTGAGAGTTATAAGGTAATGCTTCTCTAAACTGTCATTTGCTTCCACTCTATGGAGCAATATGCACTCAATGGGTTTCAATCTAGGGTCTAATGGAGCAACCTCCCTGCAATTTAGGTGTCAGGGAGACATCTGACCTTCCTACAGCCGTACTTTGGGGGTTTGATTTGGATTTTAATCTCTTTGTCAATGGACGATGGTGAAACAAAAGATCTATATCTGCCAGGTGTTGCTAGAACATTAGTTCTATATGCACAATCAAGAGATCTGACTCGTCTCCTCTTGGCACAATGTGTTTATCCTACAGAGCAATGAGAACAACCCTTCACCGATTTGATCTCCCAATGATTAGAGGCAGTTGTGATATTAGTCCTTGTACTATTATGTACTTCATAGTCTCCCTTATTTCTAAATTTGTGTCTTCCATTGTTGGTTTGCTGTGTCTGAATTTGTATTTCGGTAACTCTGGTAGAATTATTGACATGATATCAATGATCTAACTTCTTGATAGAAAATATATATTGGGAATGTTTTAAATTTCTTGCCAAAATGTGTCTGACATACATGATATATGTGCTCTGGCCTTATGGTGCGGCTTGTTGTACTGCCTCTTAAACATAAGTTGTAGTGAATTCTTGCCTTTTCATTATGATGGATGATCACACAATTCCTTCCCGTCCTCTCAGAGTGATAAGGCGAGTAACCAATGTTATTGCAGAAAATTTCACCTGATATACATGTGACCATCGATGTCACTAACATGTTTGTACCTTGCTCATTGTGGGAACTGTAGATTCAAAACAGGGCAATGATTATGCTTGCCAATACGCATGTCTTGATACAGCCTAAAGATGATCAATTCGGAAAGAAATTGGTCAGTCTGCCCAGCTGAACTGATCATACAAACTTCTCCGTAGTTGTAGCTAAGTCAGAGCTTCCGCTTGATTCTTGGAAATAGCTATCTGAGAACATGAACTGTAGGCCCATCTAAAATATTTTGACTTAGGGTATTTTTTTTTGGTTGGAGGGGGGGGGGTTGTTTCCTGATAGATTCTGGATAGCAAACTATACTAGGAACGTATGACATATCATCCCATCTTTCCATGCAAGAGAGCAAAAGAAAAGATAGTTGATCGGTGCCTTTGGCCACCTTCTTCCTTTCTTCAGTAACTCCCAAAATGCTAAAATTTGATCCACATAGGGAGATTTGCAGTGCACTATGCAGTGGTATGCTATTATGCATGCAATTATTTTATTGTGGCAATTTAGAGATTGAGAATAAGCTCTGCTTACCTGTAACTAATGTATCCGAGGATGTATGATTGTTTTCTGACCTTCTGAAACATTTATCTGATCCATGTGAACAGGTACAATTTTATGGACAAGTCTATGGGAGTATCTTCAGTGGTTGAGATCAACAGCGATTTTTTAGCAGGCCAGGTGTCTCAAATTGTTGAGACACAACTGCCATTGCGTGTTCCTGCTGTTGAAGGTTTAGTTATCCCTAGTAAAACCTGGGGTCATGTTCTCAGAATGATTGATTCCAGAACAGCTCTTGTGCGCTGGGAGGTAATTGAACACTGTCATTTCTCCTGTATTCAAATATTTATATACTTTATTATTTACGTTATCTTACAAACGCAATAATGAAGTGCTAATCTGGTAGCATGTGAAGTTGAAATGTCTATTACAGGGAGTAATCTTTTACAAAGGGAAAGTAGAGATGAGCATTCTCTCTCTAACTCTATCTTTTGTTTGTTGTTGTTTTTTTAAAAATTTTTCTTACAAGAACTAAATGCATTTGGTTCCTGAGGGTGAGGTTATATCAAGAAGTCAGGCCTTGCTTTCTGAAAATTTTATGTAATTGGAATTAAGTTCACAATCCGTGGTGGAGCTTGAAGCATTCTTTTCGGGAGGGTTGGGTGAGGAGAGGACACTACATTGTGAAAAACATATTAAATTAAAAGTAAAGTTAACTAATTTGTATTAGATTTGGAAAATCAGAAGGTCTTCATATACCTTCAGTAAGTAAGATACTTATGTGGTCAATTTCAATAATATAAGAAATTTCTTTCAAACACACGATTATCATGCAAGGATTTAAGATTTGGACCCAGTCACGATTGCGGTTTTGGCCGCGGTACAGAAAAATCGCTCCATATCACGGGGGTGAAAACGCGGATTGCCCCACTCAAAAACGTTTCCAATGCGGCTGTTTCATTGCGGAGTGGCCGCACTTTGAAGCCATGGATGTATGCAAAGGTTAGATGTACACTGGGATTCAAAATGTGGTGTTGGGTGTGCTATTGCGAAATTGCCCAAAGACAGTAATTACGTAGCATATTGCGGCTCTCATGGGATGAAAACGTGGTTCGCTCAACTTGAAAACCTTTGCAATGTGCCCGTCTCATCTTGGAACGCGACATATTGAATCGATGGTCGTCCTTATGTTATACTGCAGAGAAAAGAGCAGAGAAAAACGGAGATTAGTGAGAACAGGTCGACAACTCGACATTCATTGTATTATTGGGATCTGCAGATCCTTTTTTGGTGGGGGGGGGGGTAGTCAATCAGGAAATTGTCCCACTAGCCTAAGAAAGGATACTTGGACTCACTCATAATGAGTTGAAGTTTCTTTGTTTGTGAAGAGCCTAACTATCATATAGTGATAATTAACAAGATGAATAACTCTTATCTGTATTGCATTTTTCAATTTATTTGAGAATGAGGGGAGGGGGGTTGCTCTGCTGCATGCCTCTGAAAAGATCTGCCCTTATTCAAAATTTGGCTAAAAAGTTGATTTTTTGGATTTTGTAAATAAAATTGTTCAAGGGAGCTTGAGGCATAGTATTTTTGTAGAGGTCCATTCTGTAGTTTGATATACCCTTGGTGGTATATTAATATGCCTTTTGCTTATTCATTCATTAAAAAAGAGGTTAAAATACATTAGATCTTTGGTATGTTGGGGTAATAGAACTGAATTTAGGTTAAACTGCCATTGCCAGAACTTGGGTGCATTGAGAATTGGGATATAATGAATGCCCCAAGCATCCCCTGTAATGTGCTTGCGTTGCAGACCCAATTAGGAGTCCTGCTAGGTTATTTGTTCACTGTTTTGTGGATATTCCTCTGACTCTGTTAGTCGAGTTTGGTTCATTCGTGATATCTGAGACCAAGCACTGACGTATGGACTGCTAACTTGCAGTATAAGCAATCTGGAGTGGTTGTCTTGCTTCTGCGTTTAGCTCAGGCACTGGAGGTAGACGGCAATGAAGACGTCCTTGTGGTCCTTGACCTGTTCAGCCGACTTGCATCCTTCAACAAGGTAAACAATTGAAGTACATTTTGGCCTGGCAATTGCATTTAATTTTGTTGCTTGAACCTCATTTTGAGCGGTTACTGTTTGTTGGAATTACACATAGGCTCTTGTCTCTCCATGCTTTGGTGCATTCAAGACCTCCTTAATTCATGCCTCTCAAATGCTCTGTTATTATTTTGAGTTATTGTGAGTCTGAGGTGCTCTGTTGTTGCATTTGGTCCCATCAAATCTCCAGAGATGTATTTGGAAGGTTAGTTGAATTGAGGTCAATTGTGGGAGAATGTATCCAACTGAATGTGTGAGTGTATGAGAAACAACTTACTGAATGGTGACAGGTAGATGCATCTCATGGTTATATTTCAGTTGCGCTTGGTAAATGTATGAAAAGAACATGAACTCTCAAACCCTCTCAATCCATTTTCCTATTCCAGCTGGTCTACATAAGATGATCCTGGTTTAAAAGCCTTTGTCAGGTTGAATTAGTGTGACAAAGAAGCAAATCATGTTTCCTCACCTACTCAGGTAACTATGGAGAAGACTGGGATGATCTTAGTTGAGGCTATGTGTGTGTTTGGTCATGGGCGGGTCAGGGTCATTTGTCCCATGACCTGACCTGACCCACTAACAAATTGTACTTGGCCTGGCTAGCCCGTTTAGTTAATGGGCCAGCCCTAATTGGCTCCATTGCCCACCCCCACCTATGCGAATGGATTTATAAAAGGAGTCAAATTATGGAGGAGACAACGACTCCAATTTTGCATTGCACCTAAGCACCAAATCTTATTATGTTGTGGATAGACTTGTGGTAGGTAAACACATGAGGGAGATAAAAAAGATGATGTTATCTTGGGGGGACAAAGAGCACCAAACACTTTATTATGGAAAGATAGTTTGTATACATTAGCGTTTGTAAAGTTGCATTTTGTGGTCTTAACCATAATACCATATGTCATTTTGTGGAAGAAATACCACAACTTGATTATCAAGAACAATGCACAAGAAGGCAGCAGTCTTTCACTTTTTTCGGAGCAGATGTATGCTATAGATTCCTCTTGTTCAAACGTTTTGAGTGGTTCTCACCCAAAAGTGCTCATCTGTTTCTGGCTCACTGTGCAACTCAGATTTGGTTCTTAATATAATTATATATCCTTTTCCTTATCAAAAAAAAAAGTGTGCTCATCTGTTTCTGTGTCTGAAAATTGTACTTACGCATATTATAACTATATCTAAGTGGGCGGACAAAGACTCTGTTGGGTTAGTTATTTTTTGTTGACTTGATGCACTGCCTTTTCTGCTGGTGGCCTATTGTGCTTTTCTGCGGGGCAAGCCTTGTCTCCTTCCAGATCCATAGGATTCCATACCGTGGGCATGTGTATGTTTGTGTGCTTTATTGACGTAGCATTGGTTTGTCTTTTTTTTGCTTGGAGCTGGTGTGTTTTGTTAAATAAATTGCTGGTTGGGCATAGGGCTCATCTTTTTTGGTCAGCGAGCGAAAACTCGTCCATTTATTACAATTTTGTTGGAGTCAAGTTTTTACTGTCAGCAGTTCATTCTTTTTGTAATTTGCGGAGCAAATCTTGCACAATAGCATACCTCTTTAGGCGTTTTCTTTAAATAATTATTTTCAACTTTTTTTTGGGAGTTCCTGGCCCTCCTTTTGTGCATCAGTGACAACCCTCTCGGTGCCGTTCTAATTCTGTTATTTTCTGCCTACTCTGTGGCCCACCCCTCTAAACAACCAAGAAATGGGATGAAAAGAAAGAGGGTAGCTGGGCAATTGTGTCGAAGTGGTAAGCTGGAGCTGCATAGTGGTATTTAAGGCCAGTATTCTGAGAACAAGCCAAAATATAAGGTTCTGTGTTGTAGCATTTATATCTTAGTGCTTGAAATAATATCCCTTTTTGGTATTGATTATAAGTCTACGTTGCTTTGTGAAGTGCTCTTCTCTGACATGGTGTTATTTGTTAAAATTTTGTAGGCTGTATGTTTTTCTTTGATGAATATTGGCAAGTCACTTCATTATCAGAAAAATGGCAGTGAGGGGCAGATGGAGAGCAATGTTTGGTATCTTTTTCTGGATTTTCTTTTAATGGCTGTTGATATTTTCTCCTTTCCATTTGTGGCTGTTGCGTTTTTTCTTTTTCTTTTTTATTTTTTTGGGGGATGGCCCCCTTAATAGTCTTGTTTTGTTGCAGGATTGACGTGGTTGAGGTCTTGTGCAACCTTATTAGGAATCTTTCACCTTATCGTGGCAGCGTATTAACAATGTCCACGGGTGTTAACATTTTAGCAAAGATGATGAAATGGTACCCATTCGGTTCTTGATTTTGGTCAATATATGATTAATGTATAATGCTCACTTATTCTAAACATGCCTCCAGCAAGAAAAGTTGGCTTGAGTATGACTACCATCATTCTATGCAAATTTCTGGCATATTACTCCTCTGAGACTCTCATGCTGCTCTTCTGAATGTCTTGATTTCAGCTCTCCGTCTCATGTGAGTATGGCAGTTATGAAGATGAACATATTTGATCTATCTTTAAGGACAAGTATCTTTAGCGATCAGAGCAATGGCATATCGAGGTTAGTGCTGATCTGTCGCTTGATTTTACTGTTTAACCATGTAATTGCTACAATAGTGAGAATAGTTTTCCAGTTCCTTTGATTGAGCATTTGTTATCTTTGGTTTGGACCTTTTGTTTGCTTGTTACATGCTGGGATTTTTTGGAACCAGGTGGGCTGCAGTATGCGAAATCACATCCCTACCTACTGGGTGTTTGAAAAATAGTTTCTATTTTTGTTTATTGGGAATTGAAGGAAAAATTTTGAGCAAAGTGACACTGCTACAACAAGTTCGTCCGGAAATTCTTTTCAGGGTTTTTTTTTTTGGGTTTTGTTGGGGGGTGGGTGGCCTTTGGTCTAGTGTTAGTACTTTGACTCTTTGTGTTTGCCTCAAGTGTCCATATCAGACACCAAGATAAATAGCAAAGGAGATAAAGGGTCACCTTGCCGCAATCCTCTTGTACTAGGTAATGAGATTGCAGGAATCACTGAGTTTGCAGGAGATAAATGAAGTCAAGTTTAAAAAAAAAAAAGTATCCGTGTCAGCCACTTGCACTCCAATGTAGGAATGGACACTTGACCCTTTATAATGGACCAGAAATGTACAAAATTTTAAGAAAATGGCCAAGTCCTGTACAGGACAGTCGACACTTCTAACTGGGTATGGCTGAGTCAGAGTAATATAGCTTTCTGCCATTGTTAAATTGTCCAATGACTTCAGTGTCAGGCTTGGTAATGTTTCTAGAGATTGTGTGTTTCTAGCCCAAAATGAAGGGTCAAGTCTCCCACATGAGTCCTTGTGGGTCTGGTTCTCTTAGACTTGCAAGCTTCTCCAGGATGGTTTGCTTTGGATGGGCTGCACATGTCCTTGAAATAGAGAAAATAATTTGTCTCCTTGAAAAAGTATGCTTTGGTTTCCCTCTATTTTGAAGGGCCCTTATGGGTATAGCCTTTGGAGATATATCTCCAAAGATTCTTTCCACACTGTTCCTTTGAGATAGGAGATGATTCTACAATCTTTTTTTGGTATGATCGCTGGTGTGGTGGGACTCCTTTGAAAGACATGTTCCCGACCATTTATGTTTTGGCAGTGGGTAGAGAAATGTCTCTGTTGCTGATTATCGGCAGCAGGTTTTTGGAAACAATATTTGGGCAACTGTTTTTGTTCGAGATGGATTCGTTGATGATGATTCCTTGGTAAGCTTCTTTTCTAAGCTTAGCGAGGCCAAACTTGGAGAATCTTCAATTGATGAGGTGAGGTGGGATCTAAACACTCAGGGGTGCTTCACTGTTAGATCTTTTTATTTGAAGCTTCTTGATGGGAAGTATTCACCTCAGGGAGGTTCTTTCTGAAAAAGGTTTCCCTTGCAAGCTCATATGGAAGTCTTTAGCCCCTGTACAGGTTTCTTTCTTTGTGTGGGAAGCTACACATGAGAACATACTAACATGTGACAACCTACAAAAAAGGGGAAAATTTTTGGTGAATAGATGCTTCATGTGTAAAAGGGACCCTGAATCTACAAATAATTTATTTCTCCATTGTCAGTTTACGAGAGTTCTTTGGAATCTAGCTCTCAGTTGCTTGGGCATTTCTTGGGTTGCTCCTGATTCCATTAGGAACCATCTTTTTGGCTTGGGAGGGTTTCTTTGGTAGGAAAGTTAAGAAGAAGAAGAAGGTGGAAACCATGGTCCTACCTCATGTCATCTTTTGGTGTATTTGGAGAGAGAGAAACAGAAGAGTTTTTAAAAGCACAGAAACTCCTCTTCAGAGTTTGAAAGAGAATTTCATAAAGACCCTCGACTTTTGGAAGATTGGGAAGCTTAGCTCTTCCTCTATTGACTTGGCTGATTGTGTGGATAGTTTATATTTAGGATGTATATAGCCTTTTGTATGATGCTCACTGTGCAGCTGAGCTTCTAATCTTTTATATTAATATATTACCTTTTCCTAATCAAAAAAATAAGCCTATAATATGGATATGCTAATTTTATCTGTCAAAATCAAGCTAGGCATTCATGAATTACTTAGGAGAGATTGATGGTACTTCACCTTTATTGTGGATTCTTATAGGAAAATCGCTCAGAAGATCTAAAAACATTGGAAATCCTGCTGTGTGAAGTCATAATGTGAGTTATCTAAGTCTGCTGTCTGGGCAGCAATTGTGTCTTAGCTATTCCGGATCTGATTAGGTGGCTTATTGTTTCTCTCCGAAGTTGCCAAGAGAACATTTGTTGTTATTGCTTGCCATCATCTGTCACCCTGTCTAACTTGAGAGCTGGCATGACTATTCCCTGAATATTATCTGTTGCGTTACCTAGAGGCGCCCTCCCTCTGCATGTCTTGGAAGAATTCTGACCTCTGAGTAACAGGGATTTGATATATATTTTTTTTGAAGATATGGAAGTATGAACCATGAAATTGTAGAACATAATGTCTAAACTTTTCTCCTCTTCATGCCAGCAGTTCATGGTTGCTTTCCGGAAGGCTTGCAAAAATGCTCCTGATTGATTGTGAACACAATGGTGGCTGTCCTTTGACTATTTCAGGTACCTACAATTTGTTCTTAATAACAAAGAGGTCAGAAATTTAAAGCATGAACGGAAAGAACCTTTAACCTGTGGATTGATGTTGAAATCTAAATATGTGTCGAAGTAAATCATGTTCTAGTTGTATTTTTGACAAGGAAAAGGTAATATATTAATATAAAAAGATCAGAAGTCAGCTGCACAGTGAGCATCATACAAAAGGCTATATACAACCTAAGTATAAACAATCCACACAATCAGCCATATCAATAGAGTAAGAGCTAAATTTCCCATTCTTCCAAGAGTAGAAAATCTTGATGAAATTCTCTTTGAAATGACGAAGAGCGGTTTCTATGCTTTCAAAAACTCTTCGGTTTCTTTCTCTCCAAATACACCAAAAGATGACATGAGGTAGAACTATGGCTTGCATCTTCTTCTTCTTCTTAACTTTCTTGCCAAAGAAACCCTCCCAAGCCATAAGATGGTTCCTAATGGAATCAGGAGCAACCCAAGAAATGCCCAAGCAACTGAGAGCTGAATTCCAAAGAACTCTCGCAAACTGACAACGGAGCGATAAATGATCTGTATATTTAGAGTCCCTTTTACACATGAAGGATCTATTTACGAAAATTTCCCCCCTTTTTTGTAGGTTGTCACACTTTAGTGTGTTCCCATGTGTGGCTTCCCACACAAAAAAAGAAACCTTTACGGGGGCTAAAGACTTCCATATGAGCTTGCAAGGGAAACCTTTTTCAGAATGAACCTCCTGTGGTGAAAACTTCCCATCAAGAAGTTTCAAATAAAAAGATCTAACAGTGAAGCACTCCTGAGTATTTAGATCCCACCTCACCCTATCCATTGAAGATTCTCCTACTTTGACCTCATTAAGCTTATTGAAAAAGCTTACCAAGGAATCATCATCAACGAATCCATCCATCTCGAACAAAAACAGGTGCCCAAATATTGTTCCCATAAACCTGCACTTGATAATTAGCACCAGAGGCATTTTTGTCTACCGCTAAAACATAAAGCCTAGGGAAGAGGTCTTTAAGAGAAATCTCGCCGCACCAGCGATGCCAAAAAAGATTGAAGAACCATCTCCTACCTCAAAGGAACAATGTGGAAAGAATCTTCCCCAGCCTTTGGAGATATATCTCCAAATACTATACCCATAAGAGCCCTTCACAATAGAGCGAAACCATCCGAATCCATCGTCCCCATAGTTGATGGTAACTACCTTCCTCCACAGATTGTCCTTTTCATTCATAAATCTCCACAGTCACTTACCAGGAAGGGCCTCGTTGAAGAGATGCAAGTCCCTTATACCTAACCCTCCTAAATATAGTGGTTGCTTCACAATGTTCCATCTCACAAGATGAACCTTGAAGTCACTCCCAAAAGAACCCCAAAGGAAATTTCTCTCAATTGCTTCTAATTTATTAGCCACTGAAGAAGGTAAGGGAAAAAGACAGAGGAAGTAAGTCGAGATACTTGAGAGAACACTCTTGATGAGAGTTAATCTTTCCCCTTTTGAAAGGTACATAGACTTCTATCCAGAAAGTCTTTTCTCAAATTCCTCAATAATTGGGTCCTTAATGGCTTTTTCCTTAAATTTAGCACCGAGAGGGAGGCCTAGTTAAGTAGTTGGAAAGACATCAACATTGCAACCTAAAACACCTGCAAGTAGTTGAATATTGTTTATATGTCCAATAGGCAGGATAGAGCTTTTTGCCAAGTTAACCCTGAGACCCGAGATCGCCTGAAACCAAGTAAGTACACAATGAAGGTTCACCATCTGCTCACAATCATTTTCACAAAAAACAATAGTGTCGTTCGCAAAAAGAAGATGAGAGATGCTTATAGTTATCGTACACGCGCTGCCCACTTCAAGGCCAGATATAAGCCCTGCACTAGATGCTGAATCAATCATCCTTGTAAATATTTCCATGACCAGCAGACACAGAAGGGGGGATAAAGGCTCTCCCTGGTGAAGACCTCTAGAAGTCGAAAAGAACCCCGTTGGAGAACCATTGACAAGAACTGCAAAGGATGTAAAGGATATGCAATGGCGGGTCCATCCAATCGACTTTTCCCCAAAGCCCATTCTCTTCATGACATACAACAAAAAATCCCAATTCACTTGATCGTACGCTTTCTCAAAGTCCAACTTACAAACGATCCCGGCTTTCCCGAGTTGACCCTTGAATCAATAAGCTCATTTGCTATAAGCACCACATCAATGATATGACGGCTGCCAACAAAGGCATTTTGGTTCTTTGAAATAAGATTCCCAATGATGCTTCTTAACCTTCGGGCTAAAACCTTGGAAAGCAACTTATAAATGCAACCAACCAAGCTGATTGGCCGAAAGTTTCTAATATTTTCAACATTTGCTTTCTTAGGAATAAGACCAATAAAAGTGGCATTGAGGTTGGCCACAAATTTTCGTGAAGAGAAAAACTCGGCAATTATTCTCATCACATCTCCACTGACAGTGTCCCAATTGCCTTGGATTAATGCCATAGTCATACCGTCAGGACCAGGGGCCTTATCCCCACAGCCATCAAGAAGGGCCTTAGTAACTTCTTCTTCACTGAACGGCATCTCAATAAACGCCTTATCAGTGTCTCGTAACAAGGGTAAAGGCAAACTATCAACTTTAGATCTCCACGGTTCTGACTCGAAAAAAAGAGATTTGTAGAAGTTGTAGATTGCAGACTTCATGTATGGGAGAACATCATAATGAACCCCATCCACCACCACAAAAGACATAGAGTTAAACTTCCTACGCATATTAGCTACCCTATGGAAGAATTTGGTGTTACGATCGCCTTTCTTAAGCCATAAAGCCCTCGAATTTTGTCTCCAAGATATTTCCTCCATCAAAATAATTTTAGCCCAATCCTCTTTTGCATCTCTTCTTTGCTGAATTTCAACGCTAGTGAGACTAAAAGTCTCTTCTTTCACATCGAAGGAATTTATAATTCCCAAAAGATTATACTTTTGAGTCTTGATGTCTCCAAACACATTTCTGTTCCACTTCTTAAGTTTCTCTTTGACAAACTTAAGCTTTTTTGCAACAACATAACTAGCAAATCCGTCATCTTGAGCCTCCCCCCACCACTCTTTGATAAGATTCGAGAATCCCTTAAATTCTAACTACATATTCTCAAACTTCAAAGGAGTCCTACCCCTTTCTAGTCTCATCGCCTCAAGACAAATAGGAAAATGATCCGAAATAGGCCTGGGTAGCCTCTTTTGAATTATGTCTGGAAAGAGCTCTTCCCAGTCTGCCGACACAAGAAAGCGGTCCAACCTTGAGCATATCGATTCATCTCCACTGCTGGACCAAGTAAACTCTCCCCCCCTCAAGGGAAGATCCATTAAGGTTGAGTAATTGATGAAATCCTGAAACTCGCCCATTGCATTTGAAGGACAAATGCCTGTGCTTCTTTCTTGAGCATGCAAAATTTCATTAAAATCCCCCCCATGCACCAAGGGCCAGACCAACCATCTCTAATACGTCGCAGTTTGTCCCACATCCTCAGTTTGTCAACTCTAACATGCGGACCATAAACACTAGTAAAGGCCTAAGAGGTGCTACCATCAATCAATTGTAAAAAGCACGTGATCTTTAGATTAAAAAAGCGGGAGGCGCAAAATAGCGCAAAGGGTCCTAGAGCCCCGGGTGCAAGCTTCGAGACAAAGGTGGGGGCTGTTGAGACGCGAGGTACACTTTTACTAAAAAAAAAAAACTTGAAAATCATTCCAAAACCATATTTCTTCTAAAATCAGCTAGATAATGACATCAAATAAATGATTTTCATGAACCACCAGAAAAAAAGAGAATCAATTAAACACAACAAAATACAATTAAACCATTAAGCACAGCTCAATTAGAGTACTATAAATTGAACTCCAAAAACATAACACATGTTGGCAGCATGCCAGGAAGAGAAAGAGGGGGGGGGGAGTGTGTGTGTGTGTGTCCAAGAGAGATAGAAAGGGAGAAAGATTAAGAAGCACCAAAAAAAAAAAGCGCAAGGGCTTAGTACCATTGTAGCACTGGAGGAGGCACTATTTTCAACCTCCTTGAAGCAAAAAAAAAAAACAAAAAGGAAACAAAGAAAAATCTTTCATGGCTATCCAATAACAGACGAGGAGGATGAAGAAGGAAGTCTGAAAGAAGACAGGAGAACAAAGCATTTGCTAGATTGTTGTCACCAGGGTTAGGGTTTTCAGATCTAAACTCATGTTCAGTAGTAGCAATATGTTTTGTTTATTTCTAGTAGCATATTGATTGAAAGGCTTCTAGAAACAAAAAGAGGAGTCGAGGCCCCTTAAAGGTTTCTTTCATTTTTTTTTTCCCCAAATGGTCTCTTATGATCTATAAAGCACGGGCTTCGTGGGCTTTGGGCCTCGGTTTGAAGCCTAGAAAACCCCAAAAAAGTGCGAGCTTTAAGAATGGGATGAGCTTGACCCATTCCAAGGCGCAGGAGGGTAGGCTTCGGGCTGTGGAGCTTTTTTAAACATAGACGTGATCGAAAATTCACCACAATATGAGGAAATCAGTTGGAAAGAATTTCTATTCCACAATACTAAAATTCCTCCAGGTGAACCTATCGCCTTGAGAACCGCGAACCCAACAGGTTGGTTTCCCCAAATGCTACGAATGTCAGAAAGCTCAACATCCTCAAGTTTTGTCTCTTGAAGACAAATGAGATCACAATAGCAGTCCCTCAAAATTTTTTTTAGCAAAGCTCTCTTGTTATGATCATTATTCATTAATACCCCTCACATTCCAAGAGATAAACCTAAACATAAGGCACCATCAACCCACCAGTAGAAGTGCATGGCCTATCATATTCTAGTTGTATATTCAACAGTTCTTTCAGAAGCAATGGTGCTTTTCCTTGATCTAAATTTTTTGGATGGGTAAATTTTCACGCATTCGCACAGCTTAGGCAGAATCGAACCCTGCTCTTCCTTTTGGAAACCGGCCACTTTACCACTGAGCTACGCTCATATGGGCAAATAAAAACTCAAGCAAGACTTGAATAGGGAATTTTAAAGCAGTTTAAAATTCAAAAAAAAATTATATATATATTCCCTCAGTCTAAGTTTTGTATCTCCTCTTCCCCTATGTCTAGCGTTTCCTGTTTTTTGTTCAGTTTGTGATTCGATGTTTTGGAAGAGGTTGAATGTATATGTTCAACCCATGTCAGAACCGAGTGGAGTATGCATCAGACATACTGCTGCATTTCTTTTTTTTAAAATTTGTTTTTCGTATTATTTGCCATAGTAGGAGTCTAGGACACTGCCGAGGTCTGAGTAATGAACGCCTTTTGCTTCGTAGTGTCTAGTTTTCGACAACAAGTTTAAAGTCTCTGCTAGAGTGCAAACAGTATCTGATAAAAGGAAAGACTACTACTTGTAACTTGGACACCACAACCCAAGGTGTATTCATGCCCAAGCCTTACATGCCTTAAAATGTTCCCCAGGGTTTCTCCAGACAAAAGGATGAAAGTAATTGTTCTCTATATTTTGGATGGATTTCTGTCATGACTTGATGGTATCTGAGTTTTGATAGAAGTATTCAGTCAATTTTGAACAGTGGCGAAGGGTGGAGGCAGAGGGTATATTGGCAATTGCGCCCCCCCTCCCCCCCGACAAAAAGGCATCACATGTGCCTAGGTTCTCCAAAAATGTATAAATGGACATGGTGCATACTTCTAGCCTCTGTAATGCCTCAGTATATTTTTATCCTTTCCAGTCTGTAAACGCAAGTTCCCCCAGTGAACAGAAATGATGACAGCCCAGCTTAGATGGGCTACTCTCAGAAAATTGGATTGTTTATGTTCTTAGAACACAGATTATCGTTAGGGATAGGGATATAAAAAAAAATGAAGGGCAGGGAGGGCATGCATATACTGCTGCTTGACACAAGGATTCAAAATGTAATCTCAGTCGTGATTACAATAACAGATGCAGGATTGCATAATCATGGTAATGCGACAATTGTGTCGCCAATCCCAAATTGAAAACGCAGTTCTTAACATCAAAGACTTTCCAATGGTATTGCTTTATTGTGGAAAGACCTCATTTTGATTCTGCTGCTGGACAACCTTTATAGGCCCTGATGTCAACCTGCTGCTCCCGCTTTGGTAGACTTATTGTGGAGCGGTTGATACTTGACAGTTTGCTTAGTTTATCCTTGATGCTATTTTTCAATTAGTGAAAAGTAGAATATGCCCATTTTTCTTTTTTAGCCCCCTGATGAGTAATCAGAAGGTCAAAGGTGTCTCCCATGTACAAAAGAGCAACCCAAAGAAATCATGCCCTCGAGCTTTCATGCATAATATTATCTATAAAATCCAAAAAGAGACAACTTCTACATCATTTCTGCAATTCACTCCAATTATACAAAAATCTCAAAGGTTAGAGCTTCAAAATCTTGAAAGGATAAAGCTCGCCCTTTAAAAATCCATCGATTCCTTTCCTTCCATGAACTCTTTGTCTTACTTCTTCTCCAAGCCGCCGAAACATTTTTGAAGTTCAAAGGTTGAACCCAACTAGTCCCTATCAAAGAAAGACAGATATGCCTAAGCAAAGAGGCCCAGCGGCAAACAACAAGGAGGTGATGCACTGATTCCTTTTTCTCAAGGCGCATGGAACAGCTGCGTGGAATATTAAAATTTCTTGTTTTAAGAAAGTCCTCTACTCCGTATCCATTCCTATTGTAAATACTGGCGCTCAGAGCAAGACAATTCTTTTGGAGTCATGACTGTTATCTTTGTTTTCATTATTCTTAAGTTTTTGAATGGATTTTTACAATTCCTATGTGCTTTACTCGTGATATTGCTTTAGCATTCCCTCAGTTTTACCTATTCGGTCTTAGCTTCTTGTTTACGGCATATTGTGCTTTCTCAGCACAGAGGAAATGTAGTTGGACCCAGGCAGTTCTCAGTAATAGCCCATCCCGAAATCCCCGTTGTTTTCCTTAAATTGAACTTGGAATGGGTCTGAAAATTGTTACCAGAAAGCATAGACTACAGCAGCTCTTGATCATGTCCTCTGGCTTTTTTTGGGGGGGGGGGTGATTGCTGGATTCCCTTATGACTGGTAGTCTGTAATAGATTGTCCTGACCCCTAATCTTTGGTGACTTCTATTCTAATTTATTTTGTACTATTTTGTTACCTTGACATTGTAGTTCTGGAGTTCACTTGGCAGCTGTTGGAAGCCGGAGTGGAAAATGATTTTGTCCTTGCTCTTGTCATTTTCAGCCTTCAGTATGTCTTTGTTAATCATGAATACTGGAAGTATAAGGTAAAACAAGATCGCTGGAAAGTGACGCTGCAAGTATGTATGCTCTCTTCCTTCTTCGAATCAGGTCTCTTTCTGCTTAAACATTTTGGGAATATGTTAGGGGATGCTGCATTTGTCCTATCTAGGAGTGAACTTGGTTTGCAGAATATATTAGTTTTTATTAGCACTAGAGTTCATTGTAATGGATAGTGGAGATTGGCATGGCCTGAATTATTGGAATGCCCTTCTAACTTCTATTCAGAAGTTTATATGCCGATTATGTTAATTGTTCCATTGTCAGAAAAAAAATAAAAATTCTTCGGGTGATGGGCATAAGCTATGTAGTAGCTTGATGTAAACAACATTATTTAGTGGACAAAACATTCTTTTGATATACTGTGCTTCCTTTATTGTCTTCTTTATCTTATGGTATAGGTTCTTGGGGTGTTGAAGACTTGCATTACATCTATCCCATATCTCACAAAGTTTGGCTTGACTATTAGAGACTTAATACTTTCTGATTCTTCTATTCATAGTATGTTCTTTCGGCTTGTTTGTACAACGTCGCCAGCATTGGAGGTAAGCATCACTTGTTTGGCTGTTTAATTGACATTGAATTTATCATTTTTGTTTTAATTACATTTTTCCTGTCTTGATGCTGATCTTTGTCTTTTCTGTGCTTAGAAACTTTATGTCAGCCGACTCTATGATTGGAAGGAGATTGATGGGTTGCAGCAGGCAATATGTTCTATGCTGGATATTCTAGTGAGCATATTCTCCAATTTTCCTGAGGTGCTCTTCCCTTTTATACCATGTAACTGTCCTTTTTATAAATAATAAGACAAAGTCATATGATTTGTTATTCAACTGGAGCTTTTAATGTTGGCAATATTCGCATGTCTTTAATAAGTTATAGTAAGCACTCTTTTTGGAGCTGTTCATCCCTTGGTCAAGTTCCTCTAGTTCTTAAATTTGCAGTTCTCTAGTACTGGATTGAGAGAGGCTCGAACTCTCAAGCTCAGGATCCCCCAGTTAGTTATGAGACCTGCTCTATTATTGGGGTCCAGTTCTCTGTTATTACTTGTATGCGCACAAATCTCTTGAATTGGATTAAATGATGGCCTATGTAATCTATGCTCTCAAGTTGCATCTATATCTTGCTGGTTAATTTCTTTTTACTTTTGTCATGTTATATTATAACATGGAAACTTTTCTTTTCAGGATGAATTTCCCAGCTTGCCAATTTTCCACCAAGCAGTTTTGTCAACTTCTACCAAGCCAGTGCCTGTTGTGGTGGCGCTGGCCTCCTTGCTGTCGTATTTCCGCAATCCTGTATGCTTTACTATCACTAGTATGACTTTTCTGGACCATGCTATTAATCTCTTTTGTGGAGGAGGAAGGGGGATTCTAGGGGTTGGATGACTCATGAGACATATGTTCTTAAGAAATACATACACACACACACACACACACACACACACACACACACACATATATATATTGGGAATTCTTTCGTCCAAACTATTCTCTTTGTTGCTTTAACTTCCCTTTTTTATTATGCAATTTAAAACTGCTATTAGGGAATATCTCCCCAAAAATACTAAATGCTACTTGTCCATTTCAATATGGTAAGTCAAAGAATCATCTCTTTATGGACCTTCACTTGTTTTGAAGAAGTAGCTAACAGCAATTAGGTGCATTTGCCACCAAGGTTCTGAAAGAGGAAACTGGTATTTGGGAGTTGACAACACTTATGTTGAGTACTACATAGGCTCGGTGCTGGATGTGTCCATTTTCTAAAAATTGGGTGTTTTAGGTCTAATATGCAGCATCAAGTGTCCATTCTCATGAGGAGTGTCAAGTTTCTAACATAGGTAATGAGGTGAAATAGGTTTTCAGTACTTAGCATCAGAGGAAGCAGCTTTGATTGAACTGTAACTGTTTGGAGTTCCATCCTGATGGTTACGTTAATTTTCTTCATTATTTGACCAAAATGAACTTGCAGAAGGTTTAATAATTGCCAGAGTATCTTGGGTTACTTCAAGCTTTATTAGGAACCATCTCTTGGCTCGAAAGGGTTTCTGCAATAGGAAAGCTAAAAAGAAGAATGCCTTCTTAGATTGAATGTGGGATGTTTTGAAGCATTTGGTGTGAGTGAAGCAGAAGAGGGTGTGAGTGAAGCAGAAGAGGCTTTGAGGTGAGGGGGGGAGGGACGTCTCTTAAATGCTTTAAGAATAATCTCATCAAGACCCTCTATTTTGGGGATGATTAGAATTTCTTTTGTCATTCTTCTTTTGATGTTGTAGATTTTTTATGGATAGTTTACATATTAGATGTATGTAGTCCTTTTGTAGGACAGTAGCTTTGCATCCTACCCTTCGATCGCAATGCATGTTATTTTATTTTTGTTATCCCCCCCCCCCCGGCCAAAAAAAAGGCAGAGTATCTGGTTGCCTTATTGGATACACTTTTTTCCATCATTCCTTGGTGTTTAAAACTGATCATCGGCATTTATAGTGATGTCTTTGGAAGGGGATGAGAGAGACCCCGAAAAGAAACTTTGACTAACTCAGCTATTCAGCCATGTAGTTAATCTTCGTCTTGATGTTACCATCTCCATAAAATCAGACGGAGATGGAGAATATTTGTCAAATTGGTTTGTGTTCTTACCATTCCAGAGGGCATCTGTAGGCTATACAAGTGGGGGCTACTGCAGCACTTTCGATGTTATGTTCGACGGCTGATCGATTTGGGAATGCAAACTTTGGTCTGGATAGTAAGCAGGTAGACCCTGAACTCCTGAATATTAAATCTGTAGCAAAGAATCATCCACTTATTTGATAACATCAAACTCATGTTGCTGAATCCAGCCGCCCATTGTTGTTTTGACCAATTGCTTTTCTAATAAAAAATGGGAAAGGAAGTGAAAATTCCTCGTTCTCAATATGATTATTTCTTGAGAACTTTGTGTAGTTGGCGTCTAGCAGTCATGGTACTAAGTTGGCGTTTTTGGATTTTGTCAATATGAGTATTGTAGAGAGCTTGAGGCATGATTTTGTTTTGTTATTGACCCCTTTGGTACATGGATGACATCCTCTTGGTGTCTTTTAATACAACTTTTTGATTATTCGTCGGGGGAGAAGAAATTCTGCATTATAATTTGGTGAAACTGCTTGGTTGCAGGTCTCGCAACTACGACATTCTATAGAACATATTATTAGAGAACAGTCTGAAAGGAATGAAGAACTCTTTGTTACTGTTATCAAGCTACTTACTTCTGCAGCAAATCACCAGGTTTGTTGTGTCCTATAAATTGCTGAATTTGATGGGGGCTACAAATTGTAATTTTTTGGATTCCATAGTTCTAATTGTGCTTAACTAATCTTCAGAAAGTGGGGTTTTCAGCTATGAGTCTTGGAGACTTGTGACAAATCCAAAGGGGTAACATTGTAGTAGCAACTCTGCCCTTGCTTTTCCAGTCCACTGCTGGGACCTCGCTTTTTTGATAGGGGAAATATATTTCACTTGATACCAGAATGCAACATTTGAATAATTTGGCAGCTCCTTGTGTGCTGGTCCCTTTCTCCATCCTCTTTGTTACCAGGCTAGGCGATCTACCCTAGATGCTACTTTTGTGAAAGTTCATAGAAAAGGGAAAAAAATTGTGATCATCAGTCCTCGTCCACTTATGGACTGTTGAATATAATAATCTGTTGCGATCATCAGTCATCTTCCACTTATGGATTGTTGAATATAATAAACTGTTTACTTGTTTGGGCAAAGACCATATGAAAATAGAGGTTTACTTCTTTTCTTAGCTTGAAAATTTTTGAGATTGATAGTTGATACATTCTAGTTCCTTTCAGCCAATTTTTTGGAGCAAGTGGAGAGAAAGAATCCAAAGCGTCTTTGAGGGAGACGAAATGTCCCCCCAGCCTTTCATTAAGACTCTTTATATTTGGGATGAGGGGATCTTTTGTCCTTCAGCTTTTGATGTGGCTGACCTCAATATTGTCTTTTGTACGATGCTTTCTTGCATCCATCCCATTATCCTAATATAATAATACATGTTTTTCCTTATCAAAAAAATTTGTATGTATTATCTTCAACTACAGCGGGACCCACATTGGGAGTTTGTTGTTTGTTGTTGTTGTTGTATTATCTTCAACTACAGCGGCTGATGTGTCACTAGTAAACTACTTAAGTATTAAAGCTTGGCTTTGGAATTATACAAGTTCAATATGCTTTGAGCTTTTGACTAATGCTTGAGTTGAAAGATGCATAATTCCTGTTTTCTCATGTTTGAAAAGTCTGATCCTTCCTGCCTTGGCATACATTCTCCAGTACAAGCTCTACTAAGGAATAGCTCAATAGTATGACATCTTCATATGTTATTCTTTTTGTCAAATTAGAAGCTTATAAGTTGTACACTAATGTGAGTATGAGATTCTTTATGTATAATATGTTTTTAAGCTTTGGTGACTCTCTCTAAGGTTGTGCTATTAATCATAGTGTGCGACGAGCGAGAACTATTTAGTGCATAAAGGCTGAAGCTTATGCTCAAGTGGGGGTTTAACCTGGATACATATGTGTGGCCTTAACCTTAGTACCTTACTAATGTGTAATGTCTATATTCCTAGTTGTAGGCTTGTACTGTTTATATCTTTTATTCAATCTTAGGTTTGATGGGATTTGAGGTCATGCACAAATGAGGTTGTAATATATGTGAACCAGTCAGCTGGTTTTGCACTATGCTCACACAAAATGCACTCGGTGGTTGTAAATGGGGCATTGAATGGATAATTCACCTATATGTGCATATCTTTGTGTGTATCTGTGGGTTCAACATGTATGTCATGCAATCACACTTCGAAACTATGACACTTGCGTTTCTCTTCCGACTTCTGCTTTCATCAATGCAAGGCTTGGATGGAGCGCTAGGAAAACTTACGTCCTTCAATCATGAGGTTTGCTGGCTGACAAAAGTCCTAAATACGCTCTGAATTCTTCAGTTTCATTACCCTGGTCGAAGGAACATTTATCTCAGTACTGAGTGTAAGCTATTATGACATGGGCTATTATCTCTTTTGCTCCATTCAGCTGCTTTGTGTAGGCATTGTAACATTAGTTTGCTTGGTCTCTAATTTCTAGAATCCTTCTGTGTTTTGATATTGAGCTTTACCCTTTGCTATGGAAAATTGGCAAAATGTCATGGAAGAGGTCTGCAGAAGCACTAATTATGTGTTGTAACTAATTACGTGTTCTATTCTTATATACATACTAATAGACATGATCATCTAGAAATACATTTGATCTTTTGTTTTAAGCAGATCTGGAAATAGTCTCTGTACGTGCATTCATGTGCGTATGGGTAAGACTGTCTACATTTGGATCTTCCCGCGGGACCCACACTGGGAGTTGTTGCTGTTTTAAGCAGGTCTGCCTATTTGCTTATTTTTATAGTTTCTATGTGCAGCCTGCTTTCTTTGCTGCTATATTTGCCGCCGAAGAGATTGGATCTTTTGATTCAAGGAATATGGGCAGTGCAAATGAGCAGACAGTTGATTCTACTGTTCAGGCTTTAAAGTCTGAAAATACTACCCGTCTGGTAGATATGCTTGTGCTTTATGTTGAAAGATCTGATACCCTTATTGAGAGGTATGATGTGTTTATTTTAAATTGACATAATGAATGTGATGGATGGGTATTCATGATGTCTCAATACCCATTCTAGTTTCTCGCATTCTAAACTAAATCATTTTCTTTTCCAAAAACCCAGGAATGATAAAGTTCTTCTGAGTATTTTGCATTTGATGAAAGCATTGTGGCAAGGAGCTGCTCGCTATAATAATATTCTGGAGACCATAAGAAAATCTAAGTTCTGGAAACAGTTATCTGAATCTGTATTGCTAGCCAGCGATAAGGAAACTCCCTCAGCAAAAAATCTCTCTGAAGGAGATGCGCAGAAGTTTTCTTGCTTTTATCAATGTCAGTCTGCTGCATTAGATATCATGGCTTTAGAAATATTCTGGCAGAAGAAGGTATTGCATGCTGATTCACTTGTAAAACAAGCTGATGAATCGTCCAAGGGGAGAGTTGCTGATGGTGTAGAGACCAGTACACAAGCATCTGCAAATTTACGTCATCTTGAGGATATCTTGCTTTCTTGGTCTGAGAGCTCTGCTTTGAGCAACCTTTTGAGGTCCTCTGCAGCTTGCATTCAGGATGCTGACATTTATCTTCATGCCAAGGTCAGTGGTGTTGCATGGTCTGCCCAGATCCTCCCTATTCTTCTATTTTCATTTTTCTGCGCACCCAAGTTTGACCTTTTGGCAACCTTATACACAGCATAATACTAGCCTAAGCTTTTGTTTTCACTCCATTCATGGTTCATTGTGGTTTTCTGTTGGATGCTTAAAAAGTAGACATGATATGTTAAGTGAGAGGCAAGCAACACAAATTCATTATCTGTATGTATTCCATGGTGCATGGTTGTAGAGCCTTAGACTGTGCAAACACAATTCAACCCTGTATGAATTGTCATCTTTTTGATAGTTGCAAATGTACTGTATTCTCTTTGATCATCCCACTAAAGGATTGTGTTTGGTAGGGGTCCTACCTTTGCGAGCCCTTTGAAGTATGAATTTTGAAGACTGCCTGATTTGTCTCTCCTGCTTGAGGAGATGCTTGTTGTATAACATAAGCCTAATTGCTCTTAGGTATCTCTATTCTGAGTTATGTGAAAGATTGTACTGATATTGGGATCATTGAACTAGCTGCAATGAGGAAATGCTTGTGTACAGCATGAGGAAGGGTCAGTTCAAGTAGTTAAATGTGACATACTATGGTATGTTAAGTGCCAAGGTCAATTTTTTCTGCTCTTGGATTTCTTAAACCCTTTCAGATATGGTTCTTCTGAATTTCTGGAAGGTAGGGTGCAACAATTATCAATCATGATATTGCTTCTGTTCTAGGATCAAATAAACCCTGCCAGCCTCGTCCTTCTTATTATTTGACTAAACAATACTATCCCTCAGGTGAATTTCGTTCATGTCATACTCACATTGAGAAAGATAATGATGCTATAAAGGGAAATTGTATCAGATATGGGCTTGCTCAGTTAAAACTTATTATTTTCTATAAATCAGTTGTCCTCAATTATGCTGTTACTCTTTTGCTTCTAAGTTTCAGAATTAAACAGCCTCCTATTTGCCAGGGGTGAGACAGCATGCACTGAACTTGATATCCGTGGGCCCCACTTTGGTGGGATCCACACTAGGATTTTATTAATGGCTCTTCCAAGTTATCGTATGATTTGTTCTATCTGTTTTATTTTCCCCCTAAATGCGTCAATATTTTATGTCTACATCTGCAGATTGCTTTTGGTTTGCTTGCTGCACATATAATTGGGAAGTTAGCTACTGGTGATGCAGGCAGTCTATCTCTCTCTTTCTCTGAAAAAATTTCAGCAATCTCAGAAAAGGTCATTTCCTTCCTCTGTTATACTAGAGTTTTGTAGCATATGCCTTTAGGCATTTTTCTTTTTCTTTTTGGGGGGGGGGGGGTGGAGGAGTTTGCTCTTGTCTTCTACCTCCCTATTTCGTTCTTAGTTGGTAAGCTTGAGAGTATACTGTTGATTTTTCTTCTGCGGCAGCATGTTTGTCTTCATATTGGCATCTGAGTCAAGATATACCCTGCGAATGCCTGATATGCGTGCTGCACTTGAGAATAAAACATATCCATCATTCTTCTTCAACGTATTGCACAACTGTGAAGCTTGCTTCTCTTGTCGGACATGCTATTGGGTATGCTTTCTAATTATGCGACCAAGCTACAGAAATGCGATGAAAGTGTTCCCAAAAAAAAGGACAGGATCTAAGGTGGTGTCATCATTGCCTGAACAGAATGAGGTTTTTCTGAAGATTTGTGGACTCTTATTGATCATGTAAAATGATTTCATGAATGACAGAATCACTGGAGAAGAAATCAGTTCTCCTCATTCTTCACCACAACTTTCTAAACATGATTTGATGGGGGGGGGGGTTAGTCAGAAAAGAGAGGTGTATTGATCAGGTAGGCTTCTGTGTCAAAGGATCCTAGTGAAAGAAAGATCAATATGATGATCAAGCTTAAAAATTAGTCGCTTCTGACCAGGCAAAGGAAGACAAAAATCTTAGTACCTGACCAACAGGATTCAGCTCATTACGTAAAACTCAGAGGAAGAGTAGATGGCAGTGTTGACCGTCTAGGAAAGACATTTCCTATTGTAGAAATTTAAAATGTCACTCTCATCTTGAACTTTTGCTCTTTTGTGACAAATGTATTGGGTTCTCGTACAAATTTCTTGTTTTGATGTACCATTCTCCTTTGTGGTGTTAGCATCTGAGTATGTATCCTATGACATCTCTTTATTCAAGTATGATAAACTTATGCCCTACCTGCTGCATTTTGCGTCCTCCTTTGCTTCCTGTACATTCTTATGCCTTGTTGGGCTATCTGTAAAGCTGACATGGATGATGTGCTTCTAGCTCATGAAAAGAGGGGGGGGGGGGGTGAAGCCATGAACATCCCTGCTATAAGAATAACAGAAAAAGATGTGAAAAGCTGTTAAACATCCTAATTCTTGAAATTCAATGCGAACCCTCTGTCCTTGGTCAGAGTCTACCATGAGGCAGCAGCCGCACAATGAATCACTCTTGGGTAAATTACACTAAGCACACATGTGCTCAACTTATGAGAGATACCCTTCAACCAATTGAAACATAGCCCTTGATATGATGTACTTCCTTTTTACTATTGGTCCATTTATTTCCATCATACTTTCTCTTCACTTTCTCCCTAACTTATTTACTTTAGTCCAAACTGCTATAACTGCAGGTTCAATAATCCCAGGAAGTTTCTCCCTTTTAGATGAACCATGAACCCATCTTACCCATGATACGCATATTTCTCCCATCATTTTTGTTATTGAAGATGTGATGCAGCTAGTTACTTCATAAAATTCTGTGTGTTGATTTCCCAAGGAAAAATGTTCCCTTATCCTTACAACCTTTACCTGTTTAGTTTGAGAAAATATATCTGTGCAGTCCCTATGTTCAAAGAGAGTCATCTGTTACTGTAGTGATAAAATTATTATACTGTGTTGGCAGTCATGTTTTGTACTGTACTTTTTGTGGGTCTTATGGAAACAATTCCTTTGATAGCCTCTTTTTAGGGGGGGGGGGGGGGTTGCTTACATTGTGACGTGTTTGTCCTCACTGAGCCTAAATCTTTTGTTCATGTGCTTCATCATTGCCAAGGGGCAAGGGCAACCATAGACTGTCTCCATTATCTCGAATATGTAGCAACTAATCGTCATAATTGCCAATGTGGTAAAGCTGCAATGGGGAACATAAAGGGGTTACAGATGATCCTGGTGCTATCCAATTTTGTTCTCGTTATAGTGCTGTCTACTTATCCCCAGTCCCTGTCAGTGTATGTGCCTTTAGGGTCTTCTCCTTTTCCCTGATATACCTCTTTGAGTTTGATTGTCTTAACTCTCTGATTTCCTTTTGGCATGGACAATTAATCACTCCTGCTTTTGTTCTGCAGTTAATCACTCTGCCTGCGTTTTCTGAGCTGTGCATTCAGTACTCCCAGCATGGGTACAGGTAACCCAAATTGTATTATAATTCTGGTCTTATGGGATGAGAAAGGTTTTCACGTGAAGTTTTTAGCTGAAAAAAAGGGGCATTTATATGAAATACATCAGGTTGAAGGGAAGATTATAAGGACATTGTAGTAACTGAACAGTTCCTGGTGAAGAATTTCGCTGGTGATTATGTTTTGTGGTGATATAGAACTGTGGCATCATACATGTGTTCGGAGAGCTATGTGTACCTGGATGTAGTACTTTTATAAATGCTTGTGTTGATTGTTTCTTTGTGCTATATCCTTAGTGCCTCGTTGTTCCCTTTTTTTTGAGGAAGGGGGGGGGGGTGGTTGGCCATTTGCGTAATGTCTTTTCCTTTTCTTTCCCTGCCAGGCATTGTTTCCTTTCCTAATCTGTATGTCTCTTTTTACGCAATTGTGTATGCACTGTTGTAAACCTGATGACATTCGTTTCTTCAGTGAAGGGACCCAAATAAAAACATTGATCCTCAGCGATTTGTATTATCATATGCAAGGAGAGCTTGAAGGACGTTACATTGAAAATGGACCATTCAAAGAGCTTTCCCAGTTTTTAATGGATTCAAAACTTCTCCAAATTTATCAAAAGTGGTTTGATTGTGAACTCTTGGGGGCAGCCAAAATTGGCCACCGGTTTGACCTTATGCGTCTACGACATGATATTGGCCTTGATATTTGGGATTACTCAGAATGGAAAACATCGAAGCAGATAGCAGAGACTACGTTGTTTCACTTACAGGCTACCAACTCAATGGTGCTGCTTGTTGGTTCGAGACTCCTGGCATTGCGAGCGATTATAACATTATTAACTCTAAATATGGGGGATGTAAGTTCCATACTTTTCCTGATTGTTTTTATTTCTTCCCTGATTACTGTTTGCATATTGGGGAGGTAATGAATTGTGGACGACTTGGAACTTTCGTACCTTTTTTTTTAGCTGTTTTTCGTTGACTGGGTAAACAAATTAAGGCTCAATACACTTCATTTAATTTCCTTCTGCCTGAAGTGACGGACTGATTGGGACGGGATGGGACGGGCGCAACTTTACTTATTTTTAACTCCATCTCCGCCCCCTCTCTAGTTTGGTCTTTCTGGTTTTTGCCTTCAACGTTCGCGTCTTTCTCTGCTCAAGTATGGCCTTCGTCTAGATTTGAATCATTTGAAAACCATGACCGCTGGATTTGACCCTGTGCAGCACCACCGCGCCTCCCTCTCCAGCTGCTCCACCGTTGGCAGAAACAACAATAATATCGGTGGTGAGTCACGTTTAGGCAAGCTAGGAAAAGCGCTAGTTCTTCCGAGCAATTTCCCCGGTTTAACCAGATTTTGACCGGGCTGAATGTCAGGCGGGTTAAAGTACCTCTCCGGACCGAACCTTTCATCGGTTCGCGGGTGAACCGGTTGAACCGGCCTGTCCAGTTCTCGTGACACTGTCTGTGCCTCGCCTTGGGCGGTATCCTATTTTGAACTTCAAGAATCCTATTTGAATGTTTTGGAGTTGGTGTTTCCTTCCCCCCCCCCCCCCGATTGATCACTTTTGTCACTTACTGCTACTTGGTTTAACACTAACTTTTGAATTGTTATAGTTTTCTTATGGTGTAGATTCTTTCAAGTAGTATCTTGTTATTTGCGCGTGTGATCAGTGTTCAGACCTTTTTTACGTATTTGCTTTCATCTGTTACATGCCAATGACAGCAGGGACAAAATATGACATCGATTGGTATTAACTTATATTATCTGAATACTGTTAAATCTATGGGTAGAAATACCGGTAGGAGTAAGGTTGTCTACAGCTAGATCTCCCCAGACCCCGCGAAAGATGGACCCACACTAGGAGGTGGTGTTGTTGTTGTATTTGAATACTGTTAAATACATTGATACCTTAGTTGCACCATGAGTAGGATCCCTTTTCTTTTTCCGATTTTCTAAATCCCTAATCTGACTTTTATGTGTTACTACCGTCGCAGGGGAGACAGAGAAACACCTTGAATAGGATCACTAGGGATGGAATACTCTCATGCATAGACTTTGTATGTAAGGAGTTTCATGCCACAGTAGGAGTAGTGGCAGCAGCAGCAGATTCTCCTCAGGAAGTCCTTGATTTTGTGGCAGCACAGGCAGAATTACTTCTTTGTCTTGCTAGACATGTAGATGGCGGCATGCCGCCCCCGACTTGTTTAATCATACTGAAAACTTGCAGTTTTGGCCTGAAAGCACTGGGTGAATCCACGTTGCCGGTTGCTGAGGTTAAAGTAACTATAGGATTCTTACTCATGCTGCTTCTTTTGGTGCTAAAGTCCTGCTCTCTCAGTTCGCATACATCCAGCCCAACTGACAGTGAATCTGATCCCAGTGGCAAGGTGTCCAATGTCTGCCTGGGTCTACTGCCGGTCCTTTGCAGATGTACTGAAACTCCCGATCAATGTATTATCTCTCTTTCTACCATGGACGTTATATTCAAAAGGTTATTAACGCCCAGTACTTGGCTCGCCATCATCCAGCGACATCTTCAGTTACAGCAACTCATTTCTATGCTCCATGATGAAGGAAACTTTGAGTCTCCTCCCATTATACTGAAGTTCTTTTTGACCCTTGCTAGTGTTAGAGGAGGTGCTGAGATGCTTATTGCATCTGGATTCTTGTCGTCTTTAAGGGTTTTGTTTTCTGGCATTTCAGATGGTAGTATGGCAAGCTTGATTAAGCAAGAAGAGAAGTTCACAATGCGAGGGTGCAAGATTGAGAAGCCTCAGTTTATCTGGGGCCTGGGCTTGGCTGTATTGACAGCAATAATTTGTTCTTTGGGAGAGTCTTCACTTTGTGCTGATGTGATTGATAACATGATATCTTTCTTCTTCTCTGAGAAAACTGATGTAATAGCTTATCACCTAAGTGCACCAGATATCCCCTCAGATGATCGTGATAAGAAAAGGGCGCGGGCCCTGAAGAGGCATGCCTCTCTATCTGCTTTAAGAGAGACAGAGCACACACTGCTGCTGGTAAGTTTCCTTGCCAAGCACAGAAGCTCATGGATAAAGGTGACCAAGGAAACAGGTTCTGAGCTTAGGAAAAGGATTATCCATCTCTTAGTGTTCATTAGTAGGACGAGTCATCGTCTTGGAGAGTCACCTACTCGTCCACCATCCTTTTTATGTGTTCCTGCCTCTAAAGAAGAAACTGATTATTGCAGAAAAGCATCATTTATGAACAGCAGAAATGGATGGTTTGGGATTGCTGCCCATGGATGCATACAAACTCCAAATGCCTCGGATGAATCGCTGAAGACTGCTGTTGTTGTCAAAGGCAAAGCAAATGGAAATGGAGATTCATGGAACCCTTCATATTTCTCAGACGCTATTGCAGTGGAGGTCTACAGGATTGCGTTACTCATTTTGAAATTTTTATGCCTAGAAGCTGCTGATGCTGCTAGAAGAGCAGAAGAATTGGGCTTTATAGATCTTTCTTATTTTCCGGAGCTTCCAGATCCAGATATTTTACACGGATTACAGGTAACTATGTTGTACCCAAAAGCCAGCTTACTGGCATCTAGATCATCTTCCAGCGAGGTCTCTATTTCAAGTCTTAGGGACACATTTCACCTCTAATTGGAAGATGTAGGGTCAAGGGTGGTCAGAGCTTTGAGCCTTGGCACAGCGTTGATCCTCTTCCCCTCTCCAACCCCCCCCCCCCCCGCCCCAAAATACCCAAAATGCTGGGCCAGGACCTGTATTACCTTCACTGGTCCATCGAGAGCCTACTAACAAAATTGGAAAAAAGACAATTCCAAGGATGCTGTCCCTTATGATGACTCTTAATTATTGGACAAAAGCATGATCAGACGACCGACTTTCATAGATACGTTTGCCATACATATTTTTCATGACATTAGAATGCTTTGTGTTTAGGCATTTCTGAATCTGATATTGTAAACGCAGGACCAAAGCTTTTCTATTGTCACTGAGGTTTTTGAAGCTAATAGATCCAAACAGATGCAACCAGAAACGCAAGATGCATGCTGTTTGCTACTTAGGATTCTGGAAATGGCATTGTATTTGGAGTTCTGCGTCTCACAGATCTGCGGAATAAGACCTGTCCTGGGACATGTGGAAGACTTCTCGAAAGCATTACGAGCATTGGTTAGAGGTAAGTTTCCTGTTTGCCGCAGAGTATTTCAGACCTTTGTTTGCACGGTTTGAAGTCCTGATTTCATTCCTTTTCCTTTTTTCTTTTTTTGGGGGGGGGGGGCGGCCTTTTCATTGCAGCAACAGAGGGACAAGCATTCATGAAATCTTCAATGAAGCAGTTGATGCAAATTGTGTCATTGATGTATCCAGGAATGTTACAAAGTGAAGGCATTATAGGTTAACCTGGAAAAGGTTTCAATTGTGTACAGAATCTCTTATGATTACATATGTTATTAGTTCTTTTACGTGCTATCTTGTAAGTTTCATCTTAAGTATTCAAATTACAGCCCCTTGGGCATTGAATGGAGCTTGCATGGAGACCGGAAAGTGGCGATAAAAAAAGGGGAAGGAAAAAAAAGGCCAAAATGAAGCCACCATGCGTGTAAGTGTAACATTTACAAATCAAATACTAGCCGAATTTTAACAATTTTGATGAGTTGAATAGAAATCTTTGGCTTACTCGGTGTAACTGTGAATGAACCCTTTTTGATACATCACAAATCTTTGTTCTTTTAATTCGATGACTCATGTTAACAACTGCAATCAAGCACGAAGTTACAATCTATGTATTTAAAGGTGGCCGAGCAGAAAAAAAGAAGGAAAGGCAAAGCTTGATGTGGATCCGATATGCCTACTTTTGTGCCTTTCTCCATTTTAAGCTTAAGGGGAAAAAAAACACAAGATCAAGTGGTTGACAATGTTGACAAAAATTTACTGCTGCAGTGACTGAGGATTATTTTCGGAAGGAAATTTTGCGCATAAAAATAAATAAAATGTATAAAATTAATTTGAATTTTCACTCTGTTACAGATTATAATGTGAAGTCAAACAATTGTTGATGTTGTCTTTGTATATTGGCACTTTCATACTCAAAACTGTAAAACTCCTCAATACAAAAGACCACCAATACTCAATAGTGGCATAAATGGCGTGTGGTTACATCCCAAAAAGTTACATGTATGAAAAAAACCTGGATAATTAGACTCTAAACCGAAATAAGCAAATACTCTAAAACAAATCCTGAAATCAGCTAATAAAGAAGCATCTCTAAGTATGTCATCTAATTAGATTTTTATGGAAATTAGTGAAATTATTAAGTTAATAAAAGGGTAGCTGATTATCACCACCAAGTTGTTGAAAATGAGGTTGTGGCTGCGGCTGCTGCTGCTGCAACTGAGTAAAGGGGGCATAATACCATGTCAAGGGGGGTGGATTCCACATTCCTCCTCCATTACCATACACGTTCTCTAGCTGCCCTAAATAGTAATTTTCATGGTTCCACTGTATTCCCATCCCCATCAATCCAGTGCAATCACCCACATATCCATTAGTGAGGTTGTAGAAGCTCCCACCACTCATCATCATCAGCTCCTCTACACTTCTCTGCTCAACATACTGATGATTATCAGGTTGATGATACTCCCATTGGAAGGCATTAGGCTCCATACTGGCATTGACCATCATCATCTCCTGGTTCTCACAACCATAGGATTGCACCTCTTCGACATGGATTGAATCTTGTCTCCTTTTCATCAGATCGATCCTCTCCTGGACAATTCCGAGTTTAAAGTCCAAACAACTGATCAACTCCATCAATTGCGCAGTTGAGAATCTGTCAATGTGATCATCCCATGTCGCATCCTGCTCTACAGTATGAATTAGATGAGTTTTCTGGCTGTCTGAGAAGACATTCACAGCCCTTTTTCGGCGTTCCTCTTGACTAGTAGATTGGTATCTCCTCAGAATGTGGTTCAGTTTCTGGGATTCCTGAGGCCAAACGTGGGGTTTTTCTGCAATGGGTCCGAAAATAATCACACCGATATCAACATCACAGAGCTTAGACAGCTCACTAGCCTTCTTCATGATCCCATTCTTCCTGTTAGTGAAGGTTCTCAGTCTTGCTTTCTTGCTCTCAATCAGCCCCATCTCCAACTTTCTTCTACCCATCTTCAGTCTTTTGGTTTCTAATCACTCTAACAAAGAAATAATTACATTCTAAGTAGTCTAAATACAGTGCAATAAAACCTAGTGCCCAAGGAATTACTCTGCATGCAATAATTATATTTTCCAACATACAATACCATGATCAGACAGGAAATTCTTTTTGAAAATTGCATCAATTTTCCTTCAGAACTTATTAAAAACAAAAATTGCTTAAACAAGAGCATTCAATTCCCAAAGATTGATCATAGTACACTAATATAACTGAAAATTTTGGGGAAAAAATGTTATTTTTTAAAGGAAAATAAAAGAACTGAAAGAAGTGCAGCATTACCTTGAAGAACACTGGAAAGAGAACGTCTAGTCTAGAACACAGGCAGATTATGTCTGACTGAGAGAGAGTTGGCTAAACATAAATACATCAATGTCTTTAAATAATGTAGTATTAAGTGAAATATATCTGGCAATTTAATTTTTGGAAAGTTATAAATTATCCTACAAGAAATTATTATAGCAAATTATTGGAATAAGATTTCAGGAATCTTTGAGTCTGTAATTTTTTTTTTCTCTCTCTTCACTTGCCAATTTCAGCCCCTAATAATATGTTTAATGCAAAATCTTCTAAATTGTGCTCGTTTCACTGATATTATTATTAGTGTGAAAAGAAAAAAAAAAGGAAAAAGGAGGAGCGTTCACACTGGTAATTAATGCGAGTTTGTAGATAGTGGGTTGGTGTTAAGTTCGGGTTAATAGCGTTGATGTTTCCGTTAATCTGTTGTGTGATCATTGACTAGAGTTCATAGCATGGGATTAGAATTTAGAAATATGTGCTTTGAAAAGAAAGGAAGAAAAAATGGATAAGGAAAAAAAAATTGTGCTTTTTCAATCTTATGGAAAAATTATCCTCAATTTACAGTCATGTTCTGTTGTTTTGGCCCCTAATAAGTGGTTATTCGTTTATCACACACATATTTCTATAAACAAAGGCTTGACAACGATTAGTAAAAAGAACTATTTAAAATTTGTTCAAACATTTACACAATATATATATATATATATGTAAGAAAATGTAAATATAGAATAAAGAGTGATTTAAAGAAATGTCTCTTAGGACGGGACAATCAGATAGACATGCCATAACCACCACATAGTCTGTAAATATTCCTACGCATCAATTTGGATAAAATTCTGCATAGGAAACATTCAAGTATTTACACTATTACCAATAAAAATAAATCGTAAAATAAAATGTCATCACATATAAAATGTTTGAATCCGTCAGTATAATGACCTCATTTCAAGTCCTCAAGAAATAAAAGAAAATTCTATACTTGACCCTACATTATAATCATTTAGTCATTTTTCGACTCGAGGTAGGGATTATAAGTTCAGTATTACGTACATTTTCAAGGACACATTGTCATGGACAATTCTAAGTCAGACAAATTATTCAAACTCCTATACATGAATGTTTAAGTCGAACATTAATAGAACTTGATCACCATTATTAAATCACGAAAAGTTTTAAAAAATTAAACATAATTATATAAATTCTCTTAATCCGCGGCAATATATTTGTCATGTACCCTCTAGGCAATAGAGTTAAAAATTTGATAAGAATTCTTTTTTTCCCTAGTCAATGGAAGCGAATACTTTATTTTAAATATTTTTTCTGATCAAGGATAATACTCAATATAAATGTCAATTTGAAATTATAGAAAAACAATTATTAAACAAAATTACAGCTAGTAAAGTGAATAAAATAGAAAACAAGATCTCAGCAAAAACAACTGATAAATGATCCATAAAAATAAAAACACACATTATTTTTAGAAAAAAAAATGTCATCCCCATTCTTGGGAGGGCGAAGGCCACGTTAACATGGACTGTGCATCACTCGTTATCACGTTCATTAAAGAAAATCATTCTGGTAATTGGGTACCTTAGAAAAAGGGTTGTGCCATACTCTAACATGGCTAACCGTATCAAGCCAATTTTGGCGGGTGCTTGCCCTTCTCTCTCTACAGGAATCCCTTTTGCAGCAGTGGGTACAGTCTCTTGGTCTAACTTCTCAAATTTTCCGAACAAATTGAGTGTTGGAGCTAAGAATAGGAGATTGACCAGTCGTCGCTTAGTGTTGGGCATGGGGTTGTCATCCTGGATTCAGTTCATCACAATGTTTGGAGCCCCAAATGCGTCTTCTTTTCTTGCTTCTGCTAGACAGAAGAGTGGTATTGAGGAGGTGAATTCATTGTTTCTGTTTCTGGGTATTTATGAAATTATAACATTTTTAATGGGTTTGTGCTATATTTGCAATTGATACTAATTGTGCCCCTCTAGTGTGAGTTTGGTTCGGGTTTCTGATAAATATTGTGTTAGGGTTCTGGGTTTTTGCCTACTTTCTATTCTTTGCTCTGTCGGTTTCATGTGTTTTGAGTGTTCTCTTTGTACGTTGTGAACCATGCATTGTGATGATTGCTACCTTTGTTTTTAGTTCATCCATTAAGCCAATGTATACATCTTGAGCTCCCCAACAAGGCCTAAAATGACATTCTTGCTGGGGTTGGTGTGATTGTTGGTACAAAGAGATGGGCATGAATGTAATTTTTTGATGGCAGCAGGAATACCGTCCTCCCTGTATGAATTTGTATGTATCGAAGAACGTATAGTTTGCAATCTTTCTGGGTCTTACTTTCTGAACTGAGGAACTTTCAGAAAGAATTATCGGTAAATTACCCGGCTTTCTATCTCTAAGGAAGCATATATCCTTTCTTTTAATTGCCTTGAGCAGTTGATTTCACGACTTTACTGTACTCTTTAGTACTTGGTTTGCTAACTTTCTGTTGCTTTCTATGTAAAGGTGTTGAAAGATGTCCAATGGCCTGAGCAATTTCCGTTTAAAGATGAAGACTTTCAGCGCTTTGATGAGTAAGGTTCCAAGGATTGTCTTTGCTTCAAATACCCTTCTCCCGGTCATGCTACAAACATAATGGCTACTTATCACGAAGATATCAAAGAACTATTTCATTATTTTGATCCTACACTGGAGATTTTAGGCATGAAAAAGGTGGTTAGTTCCTCATATGTTTAGTACTTCCTTGTACAAGAATGTTGTAGTTTCTCTGACTTTCCTTTCGCCTGAAGCCTCTTGCACCAGTGCGAGTTTCGCAACAGTCTACCATTCTTTGTGCATCTTAGATCAAAATGCTTGTGATCTCCTTATTTCCTTGCAAATTTCTGTGTCGTAAAGCATTTTCATACACTAACTTTGCAGATCATCAGATTCATTATTCTACGAGTCACCCCGCTTTGTAACCCACATAGATGATTATGCCATTGCTGCACTTACCAAGTATTACTCAGAGGTTTTCCCTCCCAGTAACACTCCAGGAGTTAGTATCTTGGATATGTGTAGCAGTTGGGTAAGTCATCCACTCATCGTGGTGCTTCGAATGATGTTTGGTTAAATTTATCTGTAATAGCATGCATCCAAACCTTTCTCTAGGTTAGCCATTTTCCAAAAGGGTACAAGCAAGAAAGGATAGTAGGGATGGGCCTGAATGCAGAAGAGCTCGCGAGGAATCCAGTAAGAACCATATTCTGTCTTTCTTGTCTGTCTGTTTGGTTACCATATGCATTTCTATTTTGTATCACACAATCCTAGAATTATTGCACATGTAAACAGTAGATTTTCACTTTGGGGAAACCTGGTCAAACTAGGTTTGCCAAAAGCGGTTATGCCACTTTTTTGGTTTTTTTTTTTTTAAATTTTTAACTTGAGTTTATATTGTGTTGGTTGGATCTTCATGTCTTCTCTTTTTCCAACTACAATCTGCTTCCCACCTCTATATTCTGTCCTTTGTTGAGTATCGACACTTTCGGTTGACTTTTATTTGAAGCAATGGATTTCAAGGTAAAGCTGATGCACACCAAGACCAATGAGGCTTAGCAAGCAACTGCTGTAAACCAGAAGTTTAGCATGAAAGTTACGTGTGCGATATCATCCTCAAGTTTAACCCAAGAAATAGGTGCTTCATTGCTAGTTGAAGAAGCTGTGTTTATGACTTTGTAGTTTCAGATATATGTGCAAGGGTTATTCATGCTTGTCTGAGCCCTGGTTCATGTTGAAGCTTAACAAAACCTGTTCATTTTCATTTTGCAGGTCCTGACTGAATATATTGTGCAAGACTTTAATGCTAACCCTAAGCTTCCATTTGAAGATAATTCCTTTGATGTTATTACAAATGTGGTATGTACGGCATGTGTCATGGCCTCATGTCTTCGCCCCCCCCCCCCAAAAAAAGAAAAAGGAAACAAAGAGAATCAAATTGTGCTGGAAAGCTTGCAATTGAATAAGAAATTTTAAGAAGCTGCCTGTCCTGTTTGTGACATCATCAAACAGGAGCGTCTTATGATGTTTTCATCATATGTCCATGTTCACTTAAAGTTTTGTTTCTTCTTGTTCTTTGAAAACCTCCTTGAATATGTTGTAAACAGAAAGATGATTGTATTTCTGTTGTACCTTCAATTGCAAAATTTTTCTTAACAGTCACGGCTCCTGGAATCCCAGCCTGAAAACTGTGGACTAGGTTCTTAGCATATAGCTTCATTATGTGTTATGCAGTCTGGTATTTAACTTGTCAACTACATAGCTTTGTTGTGTGTTATGCAGTCCGATATTTAATTTGTCATGCCTCACTGGACTGATAGCATGCAGGTAAGTGTTGACTATCTGACTAAGCCAATTGAGGTTTTCAAGGAAATGCATCGGATTCTTAAGCCTGGCGGATTGGCTATAATGAGGTGATAACTTGATACCCTTTTGAGCATTCACAGCTGTCAAGGTGTAAAACCCCTTTATGTGAGCTGCAATAATGCATAAGCTGTCAACTAACTCCTCCCCTCCACCCTGCCACTCCCCCCCCCCCCAAAAAGGTACAAATAGACAAATAGTGTTCTTGAGCGAAGATTGGTTGGAACATTTTCTATAGATGTCATTACTTGTACCCTTGAATCACTGACTTTAGGCAGTGGGTTTATGCTAATGCTCGTCCCTTCATTTTTCTGGAATTTCACAGCTTATATAATTGCTGTTTTCAAAAAATTAATGCAGTTATCTGTGTCATTGTATCAAGTCTGATATGATATGTTTAGACATTGAGTTCTGCTTCACAAAATGATATAGAGAAGCAACATTTGTTTCTACAACAGTTTGGATGGCATATGGCACTTCAGTTATGTGAATCTGCCATATGATTTGTGCTGTAGACAATCATCCTAATTAATTCTTTATTTTTGGGTTTAATATGTCCAGCTTCTCTAACCGGTGCTTTTGGACGAAAGCGATCTCAATATGGACGTCAACAAGTGATGCAGAACATGTTCTGATTGTTGGAGCATATTTCCACTATGTTGGAGGCTTTGAACCTCCCCAGGTAACTAACTTGCATTGCTTCTTATTATTTATTGGAAAAATTATGAAATGGTGGAGATTTGTTTCTTTTTTTGAAACATATTTCATTGAGCTGGCACTGTATCTGTCAACTTCAACCAATTTTTTCTGTTTGTAGTCTTAATTTTCTCTTCCTAGTGGTTTATTTTGTTTTTAATTCATTTATTTACTTAAAAATTAAAATTAAGAATATGATGGTATATTGTTATATTGTTATTCTTGATATTGTACATATGTACTTTCTGGTCTCATAGACTACCATGAAATGGAAAAGGTTTGCTGGATTCCAATCGAGCACTGCAAAACCTAACTTACACTGCAAGCTTGGAGCATCTTCTAGATTGTGTTCCTATGAGTTAACCTTCAAAGGAATATTGGACAAAATGTGAAGCAACAGACTATAATAATACTTGGAGAGGTGCAATTTTCAGCTAAATCAACCTTAAAGAAACATATTGCCAATTTTTATCTCTATGATGTGACAGATTGCCAACTTCATTTGCTCAGAATCTCTGCAATCCATGTCCATTAATGAACAACTCATGTAATGGTTAATGAAACTAAATTATCCACAACTTGTATTAGCAAATCAGCAACTAGCTCAGAGGGCCATATGCAGACTGGAAGCCTAGTAATCTGGTCATTAACCCAATTTTCTGGAATCTCATTATTTGCACTTATGCTTTGACCAGAAGTAATCAACGCCCATCAGCATGACATATGCATTATGTCAAGAATATAATTAAGCTGCCTTTATAAGTCCTCAAATAGCAATACAAATGCCAAAAGTGGTCATTTGCCCCGAGTTTCTACCAATAATTATTAAAAAACTGATAATGCCTTCAAACCCCTCACTTTTTCTATCAGGTTTTCTGATTCTTACAATCTATGCCTCCTGGGCATTTGCCGATTCAGTCCAGAACCATTTTCTTCAATGCCTATACCAAAACACAAGGCCAGAAGCCCTACTTCCACCATCATGGTTTATCCCAACTAACTCTTCCTTCTCATACGTCCTGAATTCTACAGGCCAAAACCTTAGGTATTTAATGCCTTCTGTGCGAAAACCTGAACTAATTTTAATGCCAACTGACATATCCCACATCCAAGCTGCCGTTGTGTGTGCAAAAAAGATTGCAGTTCAGCTAAGAGTTCGTAGTGGAGGCCATGACTATGAAGGGGTCTCCTATACATCTGAGATGCAGGATCCCTTTGTGATTATCGACATGGCCAAACTTCAAACTGTGACAGTCGATATTGAAGATAATAGTGCATGGGTGGAGGCAGGGGCCACTATAGGTGAGCTATACTACAGGATATCTGAGGAAAGCAAAGTTCATGGCTTCCCTGCTGGACTATGCACCAGCTTGGGAGTGGGAGGGCATATCACAGGGGGAGCCTATGGCCCTATGATGAGAAAGTATGGCCTTGGAGCTGACAATGCTATTGATGTTAAGATGGTAGATGCCAAAGGTAAAGTGCTTGATCGAAAATCAATGGGGGAGGATTTATTTTGGGCTATTAGGGGCGGTGGGGGTGGGAACTTCGGGATCATCCTAGCATGGAAGGTTCGGCTAGTCCCTGTACCAAAAAAAGTGACTGTTTTCACCATTGGGAGAACCTTGGAGCAAGGCTTCACAAAGATACTATATAAATGGCAACATGTTGCTGATAGGATTGATGAAAATCTCTTCATGAGAGTCATAATACAGCCCTCTAGGACACAAAAGGGTAACAAGACCGTGCTTGGTTTGTTCAATGGCTTGTTCCTTGGACATGCTGATCAACTACTCAAAATTATGCAACATGATTTCCCAGAACTGGGGTTGGGGAAAAGTGATCTTTCCGAAATGAGCTGGATAGAATCAGTTCTTTACATTGCCCAGTACCCATCTGGCTCAAAGCCTGAAGTTCTACTTGAGGGGAAATCATTGTTCAAAAACTATTTCAAAGCAAAGTCTGACTTCGTTAAGGAACCCATCCCAGAAAGTGGACTTGAAGGAATATGGAAAAGGCATGTGGAAGATGAGGGTGCTCTTATGATTTGGAATCCCTATGGAGGGATGATGAGTAAGATACCAGAGTCTCATATCCCATTTCCTCACAGAAATGGGACTAAATTCATGATCCAGTATGTGGTAACATGGCAGGATGGGAAGAACAGTGAAACTAGGCATATGGAATGGATTAGAAAGCTATATAACTATATGACCCCTTATGTGTCAATGCTCCCTAGGCAAGCATATATTAATTACAGGGATCTTGATTTGGGCATGACCAAAGATGGCAATACCAACTTCATAAAGGCAAGTGCATGGGGCCACATGTACTTCAAGGACAATTTCTATAGGCTAGTGAAAATCAAGACGGAATTTGACCCGCATAACTTCTTCAAGCATGAGCAGAGCATCCCACCTCTTCCAGTTATGGAGACCAGAGGAAATATTCAGTGGGATCCAGCTGATGACTATTGATTGGTTGATTTAGTTGATATGTGTGTCCTGGAGCTGGTTTTGTGAAAGCTAAAATAAAGAAGTTGTCAAGGACCCAAAATTTATAAATCTTAATTTTCAACATTGTCGATAACTACTTGTGTTTTGAGATGTACAATGCATTCTAAAACTTTTAAAGTTCATAGTATCTTGAGTTACATGCTTCATAATTCCTTGTATGGCATGCTAAAAACATAAGTTCTGAGAAAATGAGATTTTGTGGCAATCCCAGTGGTCTTCATTTTTAACCTTCATCGGATAATCCAACCTTTTTTCCACTGTTTCTGCAGGCTGTGGATATATCTCCTAATCCTGGCCGTTCTGACCCAATGTATGTTGTATACTCCAGAAAGCTGGCAACTGCTTAATAATTATGACAAGGGTATCATTCAGTACTGAATCTTGTGGTTGTTGCTTGAGGCTAGTTTGTGTCTTCTTGACATCATCGGCTTAGTCTGATCAGTACTGCATTTGCCGCACTGAGATTGGGAAATGAGATTCGAGTGCATATATGTTTAGGGTGGCTAGCTGAGTCATACTGCAAACCTATGCTTCATTTATGGGAAGAGGTTGAAGATGTATAAGCTTCACTAACTGATAATTTATATGTACATTTTTACCAATATCGATGAAAGTGAAATTTAGTTCGACACAAGGCTGCAGTATGACCTTCTTGACTGACATGGCAAGATGATAATTAAGTCCTCGATGCTTCATCTAATGTTGAAGATCCAAAGGCATTAACTATGTCACTTCGAAGTTGCAATAATCTTTTATTCATTTCATCTGAGTTCTGACTTTGATTTTCTATATTGCAAGTTCTTAGGCTCTGAAGTGTTTTAAACATGTGAATACACGTCGTGCGTTCACCACGAATTATTGAGAGCGTAACCCATGCTGCGTGAAGGTGAAGTCCCAACCATACGAACATGAAACTCGAAATCAGTAACAATGGGAAAATAATTGGAGAACATAAAGCGCGTGCTGGTAGGTGTGGGCATGTGTATTTCTTCGTTAGAAGAACCTATAATGTGCTTTTGTCTACTTTCAATGTTTATGGGGCATTTTAAATGAAAAATATATCAAATTTCAAGAGAGAAAATGTACTGTGCAAATAGATATAAATATGGAAACTTGTTTTTGAAAGTCATTGTCTATTTTGTTATGTCTCTCGCAGTCTCACTTGTACGAGCACTTAAAAAGATAAAAGACTGCTTATATCTAGGTGTCTTAAAGTTCACTTACACGGGACCCACACTTAAAGAAGTTGTTATACCACCTATATTGCTCTATTAACTCTCTCAAAAATGTGCAAAATGTCGCCCTTTTTTTAGTAATTATAGAGTATAAAAAATCAAACCAATAAGGTCAAGTTGCCATCTTGGCTTAGGGGAGCTCCTCCTACTAGGCACTAGCTATTAACTCTACAATAATATAACAAAACATTTCATTATTGTCTTAAGTACATAATAATTTAACATTAAAAAACTGTCCATAACTGTTTTCAGCTTCCAAGAAAGTAAACATAATCTATATACAAATGTGACTACCAACACAGTAACATACAAGTGATACAACAACAATATGCAACAAACAAAGCCCTCTAATCTCTCATATTTCATGCCAGAAGTAAAAACCCTTTGATCTAACCATACAACAACTAGTGATCAAAATGTAAGAGAACTTCGCTAAGCCCATCCTTGCTTGTACTTGCGAAAGAGATCCTCAGTTTGAGCGTTCCTAAAAGCACTGCAAGCAATGACATAGACAATGATAAGCACGACGACGGTGATGATGAGGATGACATTGACTTTCCTCCATTCCTTCCTGAGGTTTCCCAACAACCCTGCCCTGCAAGAGTTGCAGTTGTAGCAAAGCTGGCTTTGATCGTTGCTCCATAACGAGCAATCTGGGTCCGCTGCTGGGTTCACCGGGTTAACCCACATTGTTGGGTTCACAAACTGGTATCCACATATTGTTGGAGGTTTACAGCATCCTGACTGTCAACAAAAATGTAAAATTTTCAGATTTCAGTTTCAGGTCTATAAATTACCACAGATCGGCTAAAGACGGGACTCACTAAATGTTGCTGTTTTTTGAATTTCGAACAACACTTCTGTGTGATATATATGCTCGTAGACGACCATCAAAAAGGGTTTTGAGGGGTAGGGTTGTTTGAAAGTTACAGAGTTGAGCATCAAAGTTTAGAAATCATCTGAGGGAAACACCATTGACAGAACCAAAAAGAAAAAGGGCAATAAAGAAAGAAATAGGCTTCACTAAATGATATGCCTAGGGTGGCAAACAATGATTTGATTTTTATCTGTTACAATGAAGACAATCCATGCCTTCATATTAACCTAGATTTTTTAAGTGAGAGAATATCACTTTCTTTGGTTGTGATGGTAAAGATGACTCTTTGAGTTAAAAGATATAAGAGTCTCCTCCCTCCACTGATAATCCTAGACAAGTTTCTTTATGAATTTTGAATATAAACTTTTGAAAATCAAATGGAGGCATTTTTTTAAATTTCTAAATGCATTATACAAATACATTTTGTATGTTCCATATATCTAAATCTCCGTCGAACTTCTCAATCCTACCCTATGTGCACCATCAGAATACTAGTCTGATTTGAAATTTGCTAGTTCATATCAAGTATGAGACTACATATTCAATTCTTCATGCTCCATTACAATGGAAACTAGCCTATTGTTGTATATCTTAAGGCTTTTTCAAGGCATCAGTTAAAAGGGAACTAATCAGAATTTATAATGATGGGCATAGAATAATAGAAAGCAGTTTTTCTGCCAAGCCATGCTGATAAAACAGCCTAACTACTAGTGGCCCAGATTGATTGATCATGAGCAAAGTTACACCATATGGGTTTTATAGATTAGCATATGGTAGGACCCACTTTATGATTTAGGGATCTAAAATCATTATAATAAAACTAATCAATGAACAAGTAATGATGAAGCATGGGACTTTTTCCATATGCACCAACCTTTCTTTGAAAGATACTTATAATACTGCCAATTTGGTTTCACAAGTCTTACAGTAATACAAAACCCACATTATATTAGCAACCACAATCTTGAAATAATTCTGGGTTTGATGTTTACTGAAAATTTTCCAGATTTGCAGAAAGCAGAAGCCTTTGTATTAAAGTATACATGGCAAAGATGACTCCAAGGAAAAAGCATAACCTTCTTTGACAAATGCACAAAAGGAGGGAGCATGGAATCAAAAATTCAAAATGTTTAATCATGTCAAATTCAAAACAAATTTAAGGTATGAAATCCTTTAATTGATTTACCTGTTTGTTAAAAACAAAAGAAGAAGAAAACCTTAACATGTAGTACATAATAACAGAGAATTGGGTGTCAGAAAAAACAGACCCTGAAAATGCCAAAATTTCACATTACCCATTGTTGATCCTCATCAAATACCCTAAACTATCCACATTCAAAAGCCAAACCAACTATTGACATATGTTCTACTAATTTTCACAAATTTCCAATCCTTCATCTAATTCTTAAAAGCTTTTTTTTTTTGGATAACAAAAACCAAATACAATAGAGGGGTGTTTGGAAGAGAGAGTAAAAGTACCTGAAGAGGAGTTATATGAGCAAGAAAGAACTGGGCAGCACCAGCACCGACATACTGAGAATTGAGCTTCCCACAAAAATTAGACTCAGCCAAACAGTTCCTGATCTTAGGCCAATAATCATCACTAGTAACATGGTCTCTTAGCCAATTGGAGAACCCATCAAGCCTGTACTCCTGGTACCCCCGACCCGGGACCCAGAAGGACCCGTCCGGTCGGGTCACAACAAAGGCAAAGATAAGAAGAACAAGAAGCAGAGTGATAAGAATGGCCATAAAACAAAGGTAAAGTGCCAATAAACCCTCTTTGTACCAATATGCCCCTATGAAACCGATCAAAGAGATGACCAAAATAAGAAAGCCCAGCACCACCAGGGGCCACCGGAACAAGTGAACGCACTCGTTGTCGGGCTTGGAGGCTAGCCACAGACCCGAGGCTATTATGGGAATTGAACAGAGTAATGCTATGAAGTTTAGGATTGCTGTTATGTTGTTGCTTAATCCCATTTTTGATTTCTGGGTGTTGAGTTTTCACTGATTTTGAGTGCGTGTGATATCTGTTGACCAGGGCACAAAAGATGAACGGGGAGGATGAAACGCGGAAATCTAGAATTTCTCTGGTGAAGAAAGCAAAGGGGAAGTTGTGAAAGGTGCGAGTAGCTTTAATTTGTGCGCAAAGTGACACAAAGGGTGGTACGTAAGATAGAGAATTTGAGGGCGTTAACAAACGGTGGTGGGGCGTCCGTGTCGTGTGGGTTCATTTCCTTTTGCTTTGCCTGATGTGTGCCTTGAGGCTTAGATCTGATAAATGGATTATTTGTCGTTATAATCAAGTTGTGTTTGAATTAATAAAATGTAATTTGGTTTCAGTTTTAGTTTTGAATTCGCTTGATTTTGATTCAGTTTATATTTGATTCAATAAATTTATCCTATAAAGAAGATAACTTTTATAAAACATGTGATAAAATTTAATTCAGTTGGTTTTGTTTTAGTATATGTTTGATTTAATATAACTTTTGTAGGTCTATCGAAACTATAGTAATTAGAATTTGTTAGCAATTGAAGTCCGTCTGTAATGAAATAATATCACATCCATTGTTCAACAAAATGAATCCACGGCGTTACAAGTTAGGCCAAACAGTGACCGCATATTACAATAGGATAATAAGTTCATGTCATAGAAACAGAATTAAGGCATAAATTGGGGCCTAAAGGTGGAGTCATCGGGGTTTATGGGCCCTACTTTGATCTTAATCTCATGTCATTAGGCTTCTAATAATTTTTTTGATTGGCTCTGGAGCACTAAAAATCTCACAAGCGGTAAAAGGACAACTAATTACTATACTTCACATTTAATAAATACTATGGGAAAAAAAAAGAAAATTAAAAAGAGGCAGGGAGGATTAGAAAACAGAAAAAGATCTCATTGTTCATTGATCGTAACCTCATATTTGGTGAAGATGGCGACAGTTCATTGGAGCTACACGCACCAAAACGAAGAATTGGCGCATTTGTTTACATGGGCAAGCAACCAATCAAAGCACTTCTGGTGTATGGTTTAGAGAGGGAAAGTTGAAGAGCTGCTGAAATTCCTGAAACTTCATCAAATCAATGCAAACTCTGTATTAAAGATCGCGTCTTTTTCTTCACTGGTATTTTTCAGAGGTGGGTTTGTGAGGAATAGGAAGAAAAGAAACGCAAATTGGGTGTTAAAGTTGCAAACTTTTGACTTTTTGACGGTGGTCCCTTTGAGATTTCATCTCGGTATTTATTGATTGCACTGTTTGATTCTGTGAATTCGATCTGCTCTTTGGCGGCAAGTAGTTGTGTAGATAGGTGGTATACGTTAGGGGGTTGTTAAGAAAGAATAGAAGAGGGAGAAAAATGGCGGCAGATAATGTGAAGGGGTTGATATTGGCAATGGGATCAAGTGCATTCATTGGGACGAGCTTCATCTTGAAGAAGAAAGGCCTTCGTCGTGCTGCTGCTCATGGCACTCGTGCAGGTTAGCCCGAAATTTGATTCCTTTTTCATTTGTGGGGACTTTGGAAATTACTCATGTCTGATTCTGGGAAGTATGATTTTTGGGGGGAGTCCAATTTTGGTGATTTGCTGTTGTTTATCAAGTTTGAGAATTATGCCCATGTTAGATAATATGTTTCTTTGGCAAACATGAAAGTTTTAGCTGTTGATGGCGAAGCCCAACTGAAGTCAACGTCTCTGGGATATTAAAAGAGCCCTTCTTTGACAAAGACATGCTGTGGCATAATCTCCCAAGTTAAATTAAAAGGGGGTTGGGGGGAGGGGGGGGGGGCGGGATGTATTTAGGCACAGATTTTTGGCAGGGAATTCATTCCATGTTGCTGGGCTTAGATTTAGTTTAGTTAAGCAAAGTCTTGGAGAAGATGTAGATATGTCAGTAAGCATTTACTTTGGCATACTCAATATTAGCTGCTGGCAAGTTATGTGGGTTGTGTCCTATTGAGGTGAAGTTGCTTAAGGTACCACCATTGGTTTAGCAGCTCAGCTGAGTTAACCAATGTTCACCTGTAGTGGGAACTGTTTCATAACTTGGGCCCATTGAACTCTAACCTGGACACTACTTTATTAGCGATGTATCTGTTCAGATGATCACTGAGCTAAAAGGTTCATGGCTTAAATGAGAATCTGCTTTTGTGTTGCCTTTTACGATAACGTACCTAAAGATTCATAGCCATGTACCCGACCTTGCATCTCTGTCTTGATTGAGCGGCCTCTTCTTGTTGGCATTGACTTGTTGAAATTGTTTCAAGCTTGTAAAGCATGCTGTTGGAGCTTAGCTGCATAACAAATTTTAGGCCAAAGTACAGTTTACAGAGCTAGATAGTTTTTCATGATAGTTGATTGAGAAGATAGCACTGTATTCTTTCCCATCAAATAGGTGTACGGGGGGGGGGGGTGTTCTCATAAAGATATACTGTAAATGTAGTCCAAACTAAATTGTTAATTTTGAAAATTTACAACTTCAAACAGCAGAAACTTTTTCATTCATGTATATTTTTTGTGATGTAAATATATCTTATCACTCTGAAAAAGAGTGATTTAAATACAATTAGTTTCCAATTGTATCTAGCCCTTTAACCAAGGGGAATGGCTGTATGATGCTTCTCACGCTTGGGGTGAAGGCTGCGGAAGTGTAAACAACCCCCATACACCCCCCCCCCCTACCCAAAAATAAAAAGAAAAGAAAAAGAAAAAGGTCCTGCACCTCTGATTTAACTGGACTCTATTGCAATGGGCTGGCCTTTTTAGGGTTATGTAGTGTCCTCACTGGCGGAGCCATGTGGAGGCAAGGGGGACCCCCCAGCTTTTTGGGGAAAAAAATAAATAAATGTGGGATATTTTTGTGGATAAGAAAAATAGATATATATTAGTTAGTTCATAAATATACATTATAGGAGTGCATAGCAGGGTGGTGGTTGCCCCTTGCTTTGGGTGGAAGGTCTTTGGTTCAACTCTTCGTTTTGCCTTCTCTGGTTTTTTTTTTTTGGAAAGTGCCCTTTAATTTTTCCAATCTCGCCCCCCCTTCTTAAAATTCTGGCTTCGCTACTGAGTGTCCTTGAGCTTGAATATCTACCTTCAGAAACCTGAAGTAGTAGTTGAAATTGAACTTCTGAACATATATTTTATTTGTGTATGAAGGTGGCATGATATGTATGAATCCATGACGAATTGTTGTGGGGCTAATGATTGAATTTTGTTTTCTTAAAGTAAAATCAACTCACTTATTAACGAGTCATTTATTTATCAAATTCTCTAGTATAAAAGACACATTTGCAATAAGTTGCTCTCTTTGCAGGTGTCCAAGATGTGATTTTTCATAATGGTGGTTAAATCCACAAAAGAAATGAAATAATTCGCGAGTAGTCAGGTATCATGAAACAAATGTATCAATCTTTGAGGCATGATCCTTTTTTCTGCCTCCCTTAGACACCCCCCCCCCCCCCAACTTCCATGCTTTACCAGTTTAGCCTGTATACTTCTTGTTTAACTTATTATTTTGGAGAAATTTGATTGCTTCCACCTATTTTTTGTGAATTTTATGTCGAGTACGCTGCATTTTGTGTTATATAGAGTACTTACGAATTGCCATAATAATATTGTACCCTGCTAAGTTTTCTCTATATTCCTTTTGGTTTAATTATGTAGGATTTGGTGGCCATGCTTATTTGCTGGAGCCGCTTTGGTGGGCAGGAATGATTACAAGTATGTTCAAGCTCTTGCTTCTCTCTCTTTTTGCTGCCTGTGTTTGTATGGACTGCATTAACACTCAATATTTTCTTTCTCACACTCTCGAACAGTGTCCATTGGAGAAGTGGCAAATTTTGTGGCTTATGTTTATGCTCCAGCTGTGTTGGTGACACCTCTGGGTGCATTAAGTATTATAATCAGGTGGGCAGGTTGGTGTTTAATCATTCAAGGATTATGTATTTCCTTTTCATTTGATCTCTCTGTCTGATCATGCTTGCCTCATTCATTTCAGTGCTGTTTTAGCCCACTTCATATTAAAGGAAAAGCTCTCAAAACTTGGTGTCCTGGGATGTGTGTCTTGTATAGTGGGTTCTGTAGTGATTGTTCTTCATGCACCACAAGAGCAATCACCAACTTCTGTTGAAGAGATCTGGGCTCTGGCAACTCAACCAGGTCTCTTGCATTTATGCCTTACAGCTTCACTTGATTTATCAAAACATCTTTGCTATTATCGTAATTTTTACTGATTCATTTGCTCGTTTAACCAGCTTTCATGATATATGCTGCGGCGTCAGTGTCCATAGTGGCAGCTTTGGTTTTGCGCTTTGAGCCACGCTATGGCCAGTCAAACCTGCTTGTTTACTTGGGAATTTGTTCTTTGATGGGTTCGTTAACGGTAATTACCTTTGGTGAATCGTCGGTTTTCTGTTTGACATTTGCCTCCCTGTCAGTTGTTTATGATGTGGAATGTGCTGACTATTCTGCAGGTTGTAAGTATAAAGGCTATTGGAATTGCTTTAAAGCTGACTTTGGAAGGAACAAATCAGCTTACTTATCCACATACTTGGTTTTTCATAACTGTTGGAGTAACATGTGTTATTACACAATTGAATTACCTGAACAAGGTATGTACATTGTTTCATTCACTGCAAATTATATGGGATATATGTATGGGAAAAAGAAGGTATAATTCAGTAGAAAAAGGTCAAGTTTATTGCTCTCTTATCTGAATTGTCTTCTTTACAGGCACTGGATACGTTTAATGCAGCAATTGTATCTCCAATATATTATGTGATGTTCACAACCCTTACTATTGCTGCAAGTGCAATAATGTTCAAGGTAGATTCTTTGACTGGTTACTGATCTCTTTTCTCTCTTAGGTTTGACCATTTTGGCTGCCATGTTTCTAAAATGCAGAGTAGTACAACTCAAGTATGTTTTTTGCAGGACTGGTCTGGGCAAGATGCGAGCAGCATAGCTTCTGAAATTTGTGGCTTCATCACTGTTCTTTCTGGAACAATCATACTGCACTCGACAAGGGAGCAAGAGCAAGGCAATGCATCAGGTAACTTAGTTTGGTTTTGGTTCACTTTGGCTTCTACCCTGCTTCACCTCCCCTTCTTGTCTTACATTTGGAGATTGGTGACAAATTGCTTGCAATTAACTTGCTGAAGAATTGTATCACGCAATTTCTGTGGTTATTCTCCCGAAACTGTCCTGTGCTTTTGTTGTGGAGTGGTAGCTATTAGTGCCTTTTCAAGTCTAGAATCCTACGGAGATAAACTCTCCCCAATTCAACCGTATGGATCAGGTTGTGTACATTCAACCCCTCGACATCCCCCTCACAAAAAATAGAATAGTCAGGACTCGTTGGATATTTATTTAGTTTCACTCGTGGATATTGATTTTGTTTCTCTGTCTGGTGACTTGCAACTGTTGTCCCTATCGTGTTCGTTCTGAATTTACAGTTCCTTCGACTTCCTGGTTGTGACAGTGTATTTGGCGTCAAATGCAGGATTGCCAAACCGCTATACAGGTGGCAATAATCAGAAAAGTGGTGCAGATGAACATCTCTTTACCTTTCAAAACACAGATTCCTTCGAATGACAGGGATATTCCTGTGACGAACAAACATCAGGGTAGTTTTCAATTATAATGTTTGCCTTACTGAAGGCACAGAAACATGGCCATTCAGCTTCAAGGTCAGAACGCCTGATTGTGATTCATGAACCAGCGTTTCTTGCATCCGAAATGTGCTGTTATTTTCTTCGTGTGGGCATCGAAGTGGAGCCACATTCTCAATACGTTTTGGGGCTAAGGTTGAATAAATCAAATCATCGTCGACTAAGTGCTAGAACCACCACGGCAGTGCTGGGTGCAGCTGTGACCTGCATTAGTTTTTATGTCTGTTTTTTTGTTTAGTTTGCTCAGCTGTCTATATGTGTATGTAGTCCATTCTTTGTACAGTTGATTGGAGCGTTATCTATTCTTCTGGAATTACTCATCAATGTTTGATGTCATAAGACGAATCAGCGAGTGATCCTGTGGATTGAATTGGATGATTCTCATAAATTAATGCTAAACATTTTACATACTCGTAAGCAAAAACAAAGCGTATCAGATAATTCTTTATTTGAAAACAGTCTTTTTATGTGTATATACTCATGTACGTATAGGTAAGGTTGCCTACATTTGAATCTTATCAGACCGCGCGAAAGTGGGACCTACACTGAAAGTTGTTATTGTTATTGTGTTTATCAATTGTATATATCAAATGGTTGAAATAATTACATGTCGATTTAGCTTTGAAAATCCAATGCTTGATTAATTCAACATTCTTAATTCTTTCCACATTAATTAAAGCAAACATTAGAAACGTTTCTTGTAGAATGATGGAATCTACTTAAGATGGATTACAGACCCATCTGAACATAAACTGTCTGCTTAATTAATGAATGAATTAAGGTGGACCAACCCAGAATATAATTAAAATTAAGCTTGCTTTGTTTAATTCGAAGTTTAAGCATACGTTTGGTTTGAACACAAGCTTTTATTTCAAAGACCAAATTAATTACAAAAAAGATCAGCTTAATTAAAAAGAAATTAAAAAATCAGCTTAATTATGAAGGAGAGTCCTATGTGTACTACCAGTACCCAGAAATTGTCACAGAAGATGTTACAGACCAAACAGGAGAATTCATCCCAAAAGACTAGCCTATTAGGTGAGAGAGCCCATTTGGTCTATAAACCCCACATCAGTTGTCCATACAACCGATGTGGAACAAGTTCCATACCTTACAATTGGTCCAAATCCATAACAGAAAAAGCTAACGGGTGCGAGAGAAAAGGAAAAGTAGAAGAACATAACAAAGAGGAGGTTTTTTTTGGGGGGGGGGCGGCGCGCGCGCAAGTATTATATATTACTCATATATATACGTATATAACGTGTTTGGGGAGCACTTTATGGTTAATGTGATTATATTAAGTGTAGAAATGTCGGTCGCATTTTTGGAAAGAATATATACCTGTATATCTTAGCTTTATCACCATTATATACTATACTATATTACTATTTATATTAAAAATAAAAATTTAAAGTATCTCTGTGATGCCCTGTATTCTCTTGCATGTGCCATCTAGACCAATACTTATATCATACCTCTGATCAGAGCACATACTTTTAGAAGTTACATTAGCAAATATATATTAAAAAATTAATATATGACAAATACATGCATGAAAAATATATATACGTGAAAAATAAGAGTATATATTCGTAAGAGCATATAAGAAATTGCCTATCTAGACGCCATTCATTTGTACCTCTGATTTTTTTCTTTTTTTTTTTCCTTTAATTTGCAAAAACTTATATAACAATTAAAGTTTTGTGATTTGTTGTATGTATTAATACATATGATATAGGATGATAATCTTTTTTTTTCCCCCTCTTGTAAGCATCTAAGTATTTGTAAGTCTTATTTAATAGGGTGTACTGCGATTCAGTATAATGTAATATGGATATAAAAAAAATTTAATCAATTTTATTAATTAATACAGTATTTCTTCTTTTAAGGGGAAAAAAAAGCTAATTACACGTGATATATGTACAAAAGATGAGTATTCGAGCTAACTGTGTAATGGCTAACCCTAATAGATAAGTGATGGATCTACTTGTTAACGAAAAGCATAACACAACAACTTAACCACGATGGCAACAACATCTAATACTTTGATCAGAAACAGGTAGGCAGTGGATCTGATCGAGCATAGATTGATATCTGATATGAACCCGTGCAAAAAGAAACCTGCTCATCTGATCGAGCATAGATTGATATATGATATAACCAATAAGGTTTTTAAAATTAAATTGTTATCAGGAACTGAATTTAAACTCTTCATATACTCATCTTAAGCTGGTCACCAACAATAAATAGATTCAAAAAAGTTGTAATTAGATTAATGAACTTACATTATAACAATTATGCATTATTTGGGACCACATGAATCAAATATCATATATATGCTGTCTATACAGTTATAAAACAGTTGCTTTCCTACATGTAATCTTAATGTTGTATTTTGGCGTAATATGACAAATCGATTAGTGACTATTGGATCAAATTAATGAGAACACATCATTGGATATTAGAATCTCGATCTTTCATAAATTCTTATAGCCCTTACAGTTTACTTTTCTGGGGGGAGGAGAATTCATTGATAACTAAATAATGACATACAACATTCAAGATCTCACAAAAGCCAGATCTTCTAGCCATGTATGTTCGACCTTCATTCAAAACTCTTAGTATCTAACCAAAACATAAACGGTCTAATTACCTTAAGAGCATTCCCGGCTCACATTCTATAAGCTGCGAAAGCTCAAACTATGTACCCTACACAAAAGAAAAATTACAAAGTTCAAAGTCATTAGCTCTTGTAATTATTTTATTTTAAAAACTGCACTATGTAGGGATTAAAATAATGAAATAAAGCCTAGAATACCGCGTTGCAGGGAATAGGGCGGTGGGTGGCCCACATCAAGGGCCCCACCCGATTGCTCTTTAGTAAGAGAGCAGACAAAAGCAGGGAACCTTCCTTATCCTCCCCTATGGATTTTCACACCCAATGGTTGCCCTAAAAAAGTTTGCCCTATTTAGCATAAATATTGTATTAATCTTGGATAATTAAAATAATTTCTACACCTTTAATCTTAATCTACACTATTCCCATTTCAATTGATCATTTTCATGCACAAGCCCCACCAAAAGAAACAAACTAAAGTTCCCCCTTTAATCACATCTGTTTAATAATTAGATGTAAATTATCAAGTCGATCTTTCTATTTTTACATGCTGCTCACCGATTTAACATGTAACTTGCTCAAGATTATGCTATATCCAACACAACCCCTTGAAGTACGAAAACAATTAGAGTTTTATTCTCGAGTTAAGTATCAGTGCATGAAAAATCTGTATGAAACTTATAAGAGGGTAATTCAAGGATCACAATATCTGATATCACGTACTATAATTTTAATATGACAAATTAAAGTTTAATTCTCAAAAATAATTTAGGTTAACTTGTAAAAGTTCTTTTCAATGTTAGATTGGTGCTTACATCGATCTAAGTTGTGTTTGAATAACACAAAAAGTAATCGAAATTACCTTAGTAGCAAATACACGTCGATTTTTACTAATGTTTTCATGCTTATAAAACAAGTAATGAGAAAAATACTATTTTTCAATAATTGGCTCGATAACTAATTAGTAGGACAAGTTATGCATATATAGATTTCTCTATATATAGAAGTACTCTATTTCATGATCAGAAGGACAAATTCTAGGTGGTGTTCTGGTGTTGTGTACATGTTGAGGATCACACTGTGTGTCTTACAAACTTCAAGCTATAAACAAATATGGAAATAGAATATGATAATTAGAACCCCAAACAGTGTACGGGAAATCCACAGTTAGGATCACCACCTAAAGTTTTACAATGGATGTAACAACAGCAAAGGATAGATGACCACTTGGTCAATTTTGAATAAGAGTACTTATAAAGCTTTATGATGTGGTAAAATGGGCCCTTTTTAGTCACCAAGGAGTTCTCTAATACATGTAGGCATATAGAAAAGAACACGCAGAAGTGATTAAATCCCAAATTAACAAGATAGTCTACGGGCGTGTTCAGCAACATCATTTTGGGTAGCATTTGATGTTTTGACTAAGTCAATACATTCATCAGGTAATTTTTAGTATTCGGTAACATAGTGTTTTGACTTGCATTTAAAGTAGCATTTAGCGTTTTAAGTACTGTTTCTGAAAAACTAATAGTGTTAACGTTTTGCATTCAAAAGTAGCGTTTCTTATTTTTTTTCCAAAAAATATCCTTTGAAAATTCTCTATATCTTTCTATGTCAATTTGTATTAAATAGCTAACCCAGCAGCTAAATTTACCGAACATATTTATTTCAACTGCTCATCTAAAGAGTTATCCGCTAACAGTTAAATTAGAAATGTTATCCGCTACCTAAACGGCTATCCACTATCCGAACCGTTATCCGCTACTTGAACCGCTAATTTTGTCGAACAGGACTTAAGCCCACTATTTTATATTTCTTGCTATCCCTAATGTTCAATTATGTTCGTGAATCATCCCAATCACAAGTTTAAGTTTATGGTTGAAGGTTCGGGAATATGTTTATGCTCTAACACGCCCCTCACACGAATGCCCTCTGGGCTTTAATCGTGGATGCTACAAAGGCATGCGTTACCTTGCACAATAAATCAATATGGGACCTGCTGAAATTCGAACCTAATATTTCTCATTCGGAAAGGCTCTGATAGCATGTTCATGAACCATCTCAACTACAACTTTAAGCTTATAGTTAAAGACTCAGGAATAAGTATATACTCTAACAAATTTTATCATCCATTTTACCATATGCATATCGATCATCCCTTTTCGTCTTTATCACTAGAATTTTTGTCTTTCTCTCTCATGGTGTACTTTTTCACTTTGACACATCAACAGTCAAGGATATGTGGAAAAGCAAAAATAAAAGAGAGAGCAAAATGCCGCAAAGACGCAAAAGATATAGGAAGTAGCAAGTGGCAAAACCCCAAAAGCATATGATAAAACTCTAGATGCAAATAAGCTTTAGCAGCTACGTACAATCCCTAACTGTAGCTCTATATATTCTCAGTTTCCCATACAAGCTTGTCCACTCGCCTCTCTCTCTCTCTCTCTCTCTCTCAGCCAGGCATATCAAGCTAGAAGCTAAGCAGCAAAATGGCACCAGTGAGTCTTCCACCAGGATTTAGGTTTCACCCTACAGATGAAGAGCTGGTGGCTTATTATCTTGATAGGAAAATTACGGGTCGCAAAATCGAGCTCGAAATCATCCCTGAAATCGATCTTTATAAGTGTGAACCTTGGGATCTACCAGGTACGTACATATCATATGAATTATGTCTTATATACATTAGGTGTCAGTGTCATGTTCGATTTCACCTCTCTTTTTTTTTTTTTTGCACTGTATTATCTTCTATGACTCATCTGAACCTAACAAAAAATACTCCCCTCGTGCCATATTTATTATCAAAAGCATCCATTTTCATAGTTTTTTAAAGACCTTCTCTATTTTCCACAACATAAATCGCATTAATGTTTATTTTGATACATTTTTAAAATTTGACTATCAATACGAGACAGATTGAGTATCATATAAATGTTTCCAAGAAAAAGTTTTCAAAAAAGAAATTTATAAGGGAGTACTTGAAAAAGCTAGTAGGAATTTTTCAAGTTTTGATCGTCTTTGACATTGTGAATGATGATGACAATGTATGTATTATACAGAAAAGTCGTTCTTACCGGGGAAAGACATGGAGTGGTACTTCTTTAGCCCGAGGGATAGGAAGTATCCGAATGGATCGAGGACGAACCGGGCCACAAGGTTGGGTTATTGGAAGGCGACCGGGAAGGACCGGCCGGTTCAGTCGGAGAAGAAGCCGGTGGGGATGAAGAAGACGTTGGTGTATTACAAAGGGAGAGCTCCTCATGGGATTCGGACTAATTGGGTTATGCATGAGTATCGTCTTCTTCAATCTCTCTCTGGTTCTACTCCTTCACTTAAGGTATACCTATGGCCTATCTACATACATGGGTGGATCTATGATTAAGGGTGGGGACTGGGGCGTCCATGAACACCCTTAATTAAACAAAAAAAAATAATTAATGTTCTACATTTTGAAAGAGGTTAGATTGACAGATATGATACTTCTAAAATAGATAATTTAATAGATGGACACATGCATGTTTTCATATGTCTAGATCCGTCATTGCCTGCCTACCTTTACTTGTTTTCATGTCCTACCTTGAAAATCTTTTCTTGTTTTACTTTTATATTCAAAGGAAGCACTACTAAAACAGGATCAAACTAGGTTTAATTTTCATTTTAAATTTAATTCAGACTGATAACCCTTTAAATATACACTAATTCAATCATTTAATAAGTTCATAAAGAAGTTACCCAATGTAACTATATCTTGACAATTATTTTTGGTTTCATACTATATAATTTTTATACATTGGCCAAACAAGATTATATTTTTAAAAATTATCATTTAATAATATACCTGGCCAGCCTGCAAACTGACCCCCTTTCTAGGGAAAAAAGAAGAAATGTAGATACCAATTAGATATATTGCATTGTGACTAAAGTTAGTGACCTAAAATCCATTGGTTAGTTAAAAAACATAATAACCACCAATACAGAATGGTTCAAGTGGTTGATACTTGTTCTTCTTTAGTAAGATCTTGAATTCGAGTCTTATAAATGAAAAAAATATATGATGGAAGAGTTCTATCCTTTATTACACCAACAGTAGCTCGACTCTAATGAATGGAGGATTCAAGACTCAAAAAAAAACATAATGACCAAAATAAAAAAAATAAAAACCGGAAGTATACTTAATTCAAGCTAGAGAATCTTAAAAACAAAAAAAAAATGTGAAGCAAAATTTCAAAAAAGGGGGGGATTTTTGGCTAGGGTTTGTTAGCTTAAGGACATAGAAAGTACTGTATGTTGATAAAAAGAATAGTATTAGGACTTATAAAAGGGAATCGGACAGAGAGAAAGGAGCATAGCAAGACAAGAATCTTATAGAAATTATCATAATTACGTGCATGAGATTCCGCGCTTAAGGCAACGTACTCGACAGTAATCATGCAATCATAATCTCCATCTGCATCTTATTATATTCTTTCTTCTCTCATCACCAAATTTATCGATCATTCGCAAATTATTTATGTCTCTTACTTCTAGGTAAATATCATCCTCCCTATAAAGTATAAACTACATTAATCACTAGGTTATTCGATTCAACGCCTTCGTAAGACAATAAATTAATATAGGGGCTGCTGAGATTCGAACTCGAGACCTCTCGATTAGAAAGACTTTGATACCATGTTCAAGAACCAACTCAACCAAAAGTTTAAACCGATGGTTGAATGTCTGAAAATAGGTTTATAATCTAATATGTTAATTAGCGCATTTTTGTTCTTTTTTAATTCTAGGAAGGATTTATAGTAACCTTGGTTAATTATTGATCACATTATTATTTACAATGAAGGCTAACAATTAATTAACTTTGGTTAACAGGATTCATATTCATTGTGCCGAGTTTCCAAGAAGCCAATTCCTTATGATTCAAGATCCAAAGAACAGACTGCAAACAGTGCTATCAACAGAGAAAATGAGTATATTGATGAGGGTCTACAAGGGGATGATATAGGTAATCCCGAAATTTCTCGAGGAAGAAGGGAGAATGATCTTGATCATGCGAAGTTGTTAGGACATGATGGTTTCTCTAAGTTTCCCTCCGCGGCTTCTTCTGAACTTACTAATCAAGAACAAGAAGTAACACCTACAGGAAGTGCATTGAGTACAGATCAGGATTTACATGCCCCATTGTTCACCACTACAGATGAAGCTAACAGTTCAGCCAATTTCTACCCATTTGGCTTCGATTATAATTCATCGGGTCTTATTCAGGTATGTATCAAATTCCAACAGTTTACACAGTGAAGGTTTACTAAATTAGGATAATATTCGATATTCAAACACTCCCCCTACTTGTTAGGATAATAAACTTTAGTAGATTATCTCTTGACAAGATCCATGTATTTGGGCATTTGATGTCCTTTATTGCTGTGATTGTAACGTTGTGCGACAACTTTCTCATGGGTATAGTTACTGTAGAAGCCTCAAAATCAGGTCAAAATTTAGCTTGAATTTAAGCTTTAGGCATCCCCCTTTAGAGTGCGGCCCGATGCAGTACTATTTGCTTTCATGTTGTCTTGGATGGAGAAAAGTAGTTTTTTCACATCAAAATTTTCAGAAGACATTGTTTGCTTTAAACTATTTTTGACTAGTTCTTGCATAAATTTACTGTACTGTAAATCACTAAAAGGAACAAATGTTGACCCTATTTTATGTCGCAGATATGTTACATATCTCAATTAAGCATCCATATGTCATTTTTTATGCCCTTGGATTATAACTTGGGAGATGTTAGGATGAAAATTTTTTACGCTTTAATTTGGTCACTTAATTAGCGTGCTTTATAGGTTTGTTGTAAATTAGATCGTCCTTTCGGGTGGATAGAAGAATCGTATCTAAGATATTTTCTCACTGAAACAATAATAAAATGTCCACTAAAGATGAACTGCTCTCCAAAAGCTAAGGCTTGCTCACTGAAACATATAGCAATGCTGACCAATGTAAGAATTAGCGAACGTCATGTTAATTAGTAAGCAAATCTCTTTTGGATGAGCGTCCATATATATATCCTTTATGAGCATTACTGATGTTTTTAGTGAGCAAATTTTTCACGGGTACAATTCTTCTATCCACCAGAAAGGACAGCATAACATCTGGTTTGTCCACCTGGGTATATTTGTAGGAGAACCTATTACATCTAGATCATTTGTGTATTTTTGGCTTTTGTATTAGAAACATTATGAATTTGATCCTATTCCCTCACACTTTCCCTTTTTTGGGGGGGTGCATTTGGGGAATTTAGTGGGCAGACCATCTTTTGATTATAAAAAACAAAAGAGATCCTAGACCTAATGATTTGTTCACATATCAGGGAAAGTAAATAAAGTGGAGGCAAGTTCTAATAGGCTGGAAAATGGTCCAACAAAGACAAGGCCTTTGAGTATCTCTTTTGATCCTAAAAGTAAGAAATTAAAGGAGCTAGCCAGGGTTCAATTCCAAGTAAATTTGATTTCCTCTCCTCCTTTTCATGAAGCTTTAATTTGCCTCTAATTATTTCTTAGACTGAATCACTTATGAGCTTGTGTAATGTCTTTCTTCACCAACTTCTATAGTTTCTAGCTTTTGACTAACTCACAAAGAATTTTCCTACTTTCTTCCTAACACTCAAAAACATCTCTTCAAAAATTCACCTCTTTTTTGTGCTCCAATTCCCTTCAATTGGTCATCAAATAGATTCTGTTTTGTAGGTCACTTAGAATCAGCCTCTCTATGGATGGGGATGCCAGTAGAGATAAGATTGACTACATCTAAATCTCCCAAAACCGCTCGAAAGCGGAATCCACGTTGGGAGGTGGTGTGGTGTGTGTCCCATCAATTGGTCATCAAATAGCTTGTGTTGTTTTTCTTTTTTTGTCATGTGATTTCTTAAATATAAGAGAGAACTGGTGTGATCATAAGATTATTTGAATTGTTAAAAATTTTTAAAAAAGTACGATTATTGTAGTATCCATTTGAATAAGCTAGTGTTACTATTAAATATATATTTTTAAATATGTGCAGGATATACAAATGGAGAACAGCTGCTTTAATTTTCCACAGTTTGCAATGGACGACTTCACATATGTAAATGCAGATGAGACGACAATACCAAAGACTACGTATCATCAAGGCACGATGGAAATTACAGGGTGTGACAAATTCAAGGAGTATATGAATGGGACAGTCATGTTTGAAGACATTTTTGATCTATGTTCAACACAAGGGAATCCAATAACTCTACCACTAGAAGATTAATTGATCATGTGAATTTGATCATCTTGCTGACTCATAGCTAACTCAAGTTCATTTTAAAGATTGGCTATTCCCCCCCCCCCCCCCAAAAAAAAGGTGGATTATTTTTAGCATCCACATAGGCTGAGTTATGGGCTCCTATGATATACCTGATGGGCCAAAAGGCCCAAAAAGCTAGGGATGGCATTTTTCTTTTTTCTTTTTCCTTCTTTTTTGGCTTTTATTTTTTCATTTTTGATGGTCAGTCAATGCTCCCATAGAGCACATAAGACCAAGAGCAACCAAATACACTTAGTTCCCTCCCCAGTCCCCCCTACACAGGACTAGTTAGGTGATAGAGCCAAGGCAAGACCATACTTAGTGCATTACATTTTTCTCTTTGGGTGACATGCATGTAATATTTGATTCTTACAATTTTATATGTTAATTCTCTTTCTTTATAAAACACTAGATTTCCATATATTGCTTTTCTTTTGTTTGTTTGCCTTGGATGCTGATTTTGGATATCCCTGCTCATATGACCAAGTAGGAACAGGAATTAGATTTATGCAACCTTATTTCTACAATTAAATTCTGAACAGATCGGTCTGACTACAGTTTAGATTTGAAGGATGTATTGCTGCTGCTTCATGATAAAAGAATGACAATATTTGTTATTTGACACCCTCCCCACCCCCGCGGGGCAAACCCAAAAAAAAAAAAAAACCCTTTTTTGGTTTAAGTGGGTCCCACTGTGAATGTAATTAACGGTATCATGGATCATAGGAAGGCTAAAAGTTGGGCCTCATATTGAGATGGCCTAGTTCCCCTTTTTTGATGGGCCGATACTTTGAACTTCATCCATATTGGGCCATCAGCTACTAGGAAGGGCAAATTATTAGATGCACCCGAGAATACGTGCTCTCACATCCTATTGATATATATTTTTTAGATGTGTTTATCATATATTCTATTTTTATAATATTTATCTGTTGATGTGTCTTTTAAGAGCACGTGTTCTCAAATCTATATTGTAGACTTTGGAAAGAAAGTCCATTGAGCTAACAATACGCACATGAGAAACCGACTATAGTAGGCCACCCATGTCTACATAGGTCATCTCTAGTTGGGCTTTTGTTTATTTCTTTTTTTAGTAAAATAAAAATTAATGTATAGGTGAACTTTAAATTCAGACATGCATGACGACTTTCATATATGCTCCAAGTTAAAGAAAAAAAAATCATCTATATGTTTTACTTAGTCCCAGTTAATTTAACTGATAAAATCTTTCAAAATCATTATCATGGATGCGAATTTGAATTCCTCCTATCAACCTTTTGCACCTTTTCTTAAAGCAAAAATATCTAGTTGATTAAATGGTCAATATTCAGTAAATATATCATATGAATTTCGATTAATATTTCCTTTCCAATTTGCATCAATATTCTAATGAACATCCATTATCCACTGAGTATTTAACTTTAAATTAATACCCATATATTTATTTAAAGGTGGATTTGCTAGTTGAGCATTATCATCCCTTGCTTTCTGCTGAGAGATGATTACATTCCCACCTTTTGCTTATGGGGAATATAATATATGTGACCTAATTTTGATGTGTCCTAGTTTGCTAAATCATGTTGTTAATTACTTGAAGATGTCAGTGAGTTGATTACCTAATAAATTTCTTAAAATGTACTCTTCTACAATCCAAAAATCTGTTCTGAAATTCATATATATATATATATATATATATATATATATATATATATATATATATATATATATATATATATCAATAGGGATTGAACTGCTATAGTTTGACAGATTTGTTGAAACTAATTAAAATGCAATTTTTAAAGAAAGAATGTTAGTTGGGGAGATATATAATTAAAGATTAAGTACACCAAACTACCATCCCTAATCGAGCTCATCAAATCCTTTTTTTAAAGGAAAAATCACCACCAATTAATTATCAACACTCAACATGTATTTTTCCCCCCTCTAATGGCAACACAAACCCTAAGTTGACTCATGCTAATTCTCAAATTAACATATTTGTTATATATACATATTTCATAACGATAATGAGAATGTATTGATAAATTATAGATATTAGTTAATGCAGTAAGTAAAATATTTTGAAGTTGTTATTAGAGATATAGGTCAATCCTTGTTATGTATACGGTATACTTTTGTACCTCTCAATCCTCTTGTTACATCCAAACTATTCGAAGTGGCACTTCAAAAAATAAATAAAAGATGTTGCAATTGAGTTGGCACAATTTAGTTCAATGCAAGAACAAGAAAAATAGTCAATGCCCCATGCCAAATCAACATCCTAACTCAAGCAACAGAGAAACTAATCAATTTTTATGACAATTTATTACATACATCTAGGAGTACGTATTCTCATATTTTATTCATATAGTCTTTAGGTGTATTTACTATATATTTATTATTTAATTAATATATATATGTATTTATTTATATTATAGAAATGCCCAATGGAGAATGGCCACCAACCCAAAAAACCAAAAAAAAAGGTGAAATATTTAACAAAGACAGAGGAAGGAAACAAAGAAATCTGCCTTGGAGTGCCTACCTGATTGCCTTGTCCCCCATACATTACACAATTTGCCTCTTTTTGTTCCCTGAAAAGAAAAGCCTTCCCTCTCTTGCAGTGTTGCTCTCCCTTTCCTTCTTTCTTTCTTTCTTTCTCTAAATTTTCTTTTTATTTGCCCCATATATTTTCTTGCCTTCCCCTCTTTCTTACCCAAAGAGGGGAAGGAAAGCAAAGTTCAAAGCCTATCCGTCCAACCCCAGAATCCATAACTATAGATTTCATCCCATAATTTTCTGGGTTTGGGCGGATTAAAGGCTTCATCTTTATTTTCTCCTTTCTTTCCCCCCTGAATTTCTTAACTTCTGTGAAGCAGAATTACCATGTTGGTTACAAATTCGTTTGATTTGTGGCAAAGGGATGCTTTTTTCTCTGCAGCTGAGGAGGTTCAACAATCTACTGACATGTATTTTCACTCTCTCTATTCCTTCTTCTTCGTCTTATGGATGCTCTTCTAATTTTGTTTGAAGTTCCTTCTTTTTTTTTAACATGTGGGTATCCGTTATTTTCATATGGGGCTGTGTATTTGAATTTGTTTTCTGGGGTTCGTTTTTCTGTATGAATATCTTTTTTATGTATGAATATCTTGGGTTCAGAATTTTATGCCATATGTGGGACATCTAGGAGAGGGTATTTTTGATTCTGCTCTGATGTATTGTTTCTTTCAGTTTGGAATCAGCTTATAGGACATGGATTAGACAGAAGAAAGAAGGCTTAGCCTCTAGTGATTTGGAGGAACTCCGGAGAGAGCTCCAAACTGCTCTAGGAACTGCAAAATGGCAGGTGATTTACACCTTTTCCTGCCTTTCATGATTTCCCCTTACTCTTTAATTTCTGTTTTCTTTTTTATTCAGTTCTAGATTATCATTGACTATAGCAAAATGTCTCTCTAAACTGCCTTTTGTTGGTTGTCGTGAGGTAAACCGTCAACTATTTTAAGATGTAGGGTCCAATTGAAGCAATGATATGGAGTTCTATATTAGAGGCAAGGTTGCATTCAAACCGGGGCCCCCCCCCCCCCCAAAAAAAACACAAAAAGAAAAAGATACAAAAGGCCCATCCTAAATAAGACTTACAGTTCGTCTTTCAGTAGGTATCCACTTTCTATTGAGTAGTTGATTTCCATCGAGGTTGGTTAGCAAGTACTGTGTCAATAGTTGCCATATCATAACTTACTTGGTCAAGAAGTAACTCTTCTCTTGTCTGATTTGGATGGTAATAGTTAGAAGAGTTTGAGAGGGCTGTCCAGTTAAGCTATGGAAATTGCCGTGATCAGAACAGAATGACGAGGCACCAACAATTTGTCATTGCCATTGAAAGCCAAATTTCCCGCGTTGAAGAGGCATTGAGGGAGTCATTAAACGAAGATGGAAAGCAGCGGCTACAATGGGTGAACTTGGATGAAGATGAGCGAGATGATCTGGCTATGTTTCTCTCCGGTTCATATGGAACTTCCAGAGAGTCTACAAGACATGATTCTGTAAAATGCTGTTGCACCTCAGAAATGACAAATCTGTTTAAGAAGAAAGATTGGGAGTATCCTACTTATAACAATAGTTGCAATATGGAAGCTAATGTTCGGAGATGTTTAAGAAATGATGTAGTGATCAACATGGAACTAATGAATTGTGCCAAGGAACTTATTGCAAGAGAAGCTCCAGGGACAAAGGGGAATTTTAACTCTGAAGCAGACCAGACATCTTGTGCAAAGGGGGCATGGTCTTCCCCAAAATCTGCTACTTTGAGAATTATGATTACCAATGAAGATGATAAACCAGCAACTGTTGAGGATACACCTAAAGCAAAGGGTTTCAGAATTTCCAATTGCCTTTACTTGAGAGAGGTTAGTTTCATCAACATGGTGAGTTTAGCTGCTCTCTCATGAATTTTAGCTTGGCTGGTGCGAAAGTAATCATTAGAATATGTTGTGAATTGAACTATTACAGTATTACTTTCTTCTCTTTCCCTTTGAAAATATTTCTTAGAATTAGGCAAGTTGGAAAGTTTTTTGGCGGGTTAGTTAAACCTACAAGTACAACCTAGGGAGAATCAAACTTGGTTTCTCTTGTCAGTCTTGTGGACACCAAGCATTTTACCACTAGGCTATCCCCAAAGAAGTAGAAGTTGGAAAGGAAGTTGATTCAAAGACGGTGCCTTCTTCCTTCCTGGCTCCCATATAATCTTCCAATGCATATAAAATATTAGCAACCTCAAAGCAATGATAGTAGCAGATTTTGTAGGAAATTTTTTCACAAGATACAATCAGATAACGTAGTTTTCTCTCCCCCTTTATTCTTATTCCTGTTCTGGTTCTCAGAAGAACAATGAATGCACTATATTTAAATCGTGCTTATCCCTTCAATTGAGGGAAATCACTTATATAACCAGTACGCATGAACCTAACAGTTCATGTTGATAATTTGTTCTGCAGATAGTCAGAACTGTCAGATGCTCCAGCAGTCTGAACAGCAGAGTGCAAAGCCCTCGACGGTTACAGTTTCAACTTCTGATTGTATTGATGCTATCGTTTTTTCTATTTGGTAAGCACAATCCTTGAAAGTCAGTACAACAACTATGACTTATGCACTAGAGGACCCTGTATTTCTATTGTGCTCATGGTCTTGTAGAATCATTCATTGCCTTTAGAAATTTGTAGGGTGAAATATAGGTGTCTCTCATGACTAACTGTTTTTGGGTAAAAGGGAGACACAGTCCATTTTAGCAGCTTAGTAATGCACGTCCCTGCTGTCACTGGCTGAGTCTGAGTTAAGAGATTTTCTCAACTCCTGTATCAGTTCAAGTGCAGCTCCTATATGTATTGCACACAGAAGGGCAATTCTTTCTTGAGTATGTCTTCCCAATTTTCCTTGGTCTAGTGCTCGATGCGTTTCCGTACACAGATTTCCTTACTGGTGCAATTGGGCTTTCTGTGCATGCTTATCTAATTGTCACCTTCCACATTGTACTTTGAATAGGGATTCACTCACGCCTTCTCATAAATCACTTCAGTCCTGCTTGTCCTTTCAATAGGCCAACAATAAGCATGCACCATAAGGTAGGCTGGACCTTGTAGGCATGTCATTGTACTCTTTCTGGCACCCCAAAACCCGAACACCAGTTTATTGCTGTCGATATTTTGTCGCCCTAGTTTCTTTGTTTAACCTTCTCCCAATCTTCAACCCTCCCCTCTGCTTTCCTTTTGGATTGATCATCTGACTATGTGAGCAATGCTCTGCAGTGCCGTACTTTCTTCATTTAAACTGAACGAAATATTGATTATGTTGCCTCATTTCGGAAGATCACAAGCACACAATAGGTATGTCTTACTACTTTTCTTGATACATGATCAATGCATTTCAGCTACGCTCTCATTCATACTCTTCTGGAATCTGACTGTCACTTCAGCCTCTCCTGCCATCTGGAGTGAGTCTGCTTACATTTGTTTTATGTTTCTGTGCGCAGGTGCGAATAGTTTGTCCGACACGAAAGTCAGAACTCATAAATAGCCGACTGGCCGACTGTGTTGACGCGTACCTTTGCAAGTTTACATTTGATCTAGAATGAAGATCGCTTAAGTTGACCATCGTCTACACTCTCCTTGGTGATGGAAGAATTACGACCATTTTAGGAGTTTAGGGCTCGACATATCCCAGTTGTAATATCGAAAAGAACATCGTAGGACAGGGCCGACAGGCGATGCATTGTTGCTGCAATTGTGTAATCTTAATCCTTTGCCTTTAAGCAGAAATATCTGCAGTTGTGCCCTCGCATTTGTTCTCCTTCTGTGTTGCACTTTGTGATGAGGAACGTGTTACGAGACAAAAAGATGAATGCTGGGTAAAATAAAAAAAGAAGACGACTCCACTGGGGATCGAACCCAGAATCTCTGGTTCCGTAGACCAGCGCCTTATCCATTGGGCCATGGAATCGACCAACTTGGAGATGCGGGGTATCGATCCCCGTACCTCTCGCATGCGAAGCGAGCGCTCTACCAGCTGAGCTACATCCCCTTGTTGTTGGTTTACCTTGAGATGCCTAAATGTGTTATTGCATTCCACTTTTTTTTAAAAAAAAATTTCAGATTACATTTAACTATTTGCCTATTTGGTTACAAATTTTGTGAAATTTCTATCCGCAAAAAAAAAAAAAAATTAATTTTGTGTGACAAATTAAATAAGAAACTTAACTGTCAAAGTGTTAAAAGGAAGTATTAATCACGAGCACTTTAATTATTTAAGTATCTTCATGACTGTTTGTGTAAGTTCAAATAGTATTACCATACTACAAATATTGGTTTTGAAAAGCACGTATAGGTTAGACCTTGAAAATTTGATTAATTACATGAACCTCGAGATGATTACTTATAGGCTATTTATGAATTATGCGTGTTACTTTACGCCAAATTTTCAAAATGTGAAGAGATAAAATCAAAAGAGAAATGTTCAAGCCTCAACAGATGTGTATCAAAATAACAAGTTTTATGTTATCCAATTCATTTGTTAAATACTTTTGAGATTTGAACCAAAAATCATACAATATTTGCAAAACATCACTTTCTACAAATCCTTAAAATACTTGGAGTTGCTAAAAGTGATATTCAAATATAATTCCTATCTTTGATATGGCCCATCTGGAGAGGGGACAAAGAAGTTGGGCTTCTACTTTCCACTATGCCCAAAAGAAATTAGAGCCAAGAGCCCATATTTCTCACCTAGCCATTCTCACAAGAGTCCTATCCAAATTCATCGACAAGAAGAAAGAAAAAATCCCGATATGGTCGGGATGAAAAAATAGTAAGAGAAGTACATCTAAGTGAATAACCATATTTGGCTATCCAATCTGCTGTCATATTATCCTCACAATAGATATGCGTAAATGAGATAGACTCACAGCTTGAAATAATCCCTTTTCTTGCAAGTTATAATCCAAGTAGAATTGCCAATTGATCATGTCATGAAAGTTATGAAGTCCAATTTCCAAACATTTGGCACAACCTTTTTACCATGATTCAACAATTAAAGATGCCACTACAAGCTAGTCTTTGAGGTCTGTTTTACAATAGTCGAGTTATTATTGACTCATAAACAGATATAGCTCTTTTATTTTATATTTTTTCCATTCACAAGATTTGAACCCAAGACCTCATTTAAAAAGAATAGGTATCAAATCACTTAAATCAACCGTGTAATATTATAAACTACTGTATACTAATATCGAATTTAAAATTCTTTCAAAGAACCCGAAGTTAGTTGTTTTGTCATCAACATCATAGCAACTGTCTCAAAAAGTCATTGAAAACCCTTGTTTCAAATTTTTCAATGCTTGAAACATAAATTCAACAGGGA
>JACYFF010031957.1:424274-504860 GCA_017589665.1 Selenicereus undatus | reverse complement strand
ATACATACATACATACATACATACATATATATATGTGTGTGTGTGTGTGTCTGTGTCTGTATATATATGATTTTTGTCACAATGTCTATGCAAATTACATATTTTGCAAATATCTCTTTGGTATTATATAATTTCATAAATATATATACCTACATAGGTTGGTTTAAATTGTTTGGCATTTGTTCTCCTTAAGTAAAGTTTCGGGTTCGAGTCTTGTGAATTGAGGAAATTTGTAATTGGACAACTCTACCTATTAGGCCCTTATTGGACAAATCAATAGCTTGACTCCAGTAAAATTGAAGATCTATGATCAAAAAAATATTATTTCATAAACATATATATATATATATATATATATATATATATATATATATATATATATATATATTTGAGATGAAGTCTTTTCCTAAATATTTATTTGACATACATGAAATTATTCTTATTCTTGGCTCTGTTTGGTAAACAGTTGTTAGCTGTTTTGAGTTAGTTGTTTGTATTAGTTGTTTGTTGAAAAATTGTTTGGTTAATTAGCCATTTTAATAAAGGCCATGTTTGGTAAAATTAGTTGTTTAGGTAGCGGATAGCGGTTCAGGTTCGGATAGTTGTTTAGATAGCGAACAACGTTTATAATTTAGCTGTTAGCGGATGGCTGTTTAGATTAACAGTTAAAACTAATGTGTTCAGTAAATTTAGCTGTTATGCCAGTTGATTAATGTAAATTGATATAAAATGATATAGATAATTTTCAAAGATAAAATTTTTAAAGGATATTTTTTGGCTAAAAAATATGAAATGCTACTTTTAAATGTTAAATGTTAATACTATTAACTTTTCAAAAATTCAGCTTAAAATTTTAAAAGCTACTTGAAATGCTAGTCATAACACTAGTTTACCGAACACTAAAAATTAACTAATTAGTGTATTGATTTAGGCAAAACACTAAACGCTATCCAAAACAATGTTGCCGAACACAGCCAAAGTTGTAAGATAAATAGCTAATTCTTCAAAAAGTTCTTCCTAAAAGCTTATAGAAATAGTTTTTTGAACCCAAAAAGCTCATCTAAAAAGCTCGTTCAGCAAACACTCATATTAGCTTTTTTACTTGATCAAACAGCTAATTTTGATTAAGAAAACTCTTTTTAATCAAAAAACTATTTAAAAAGATGTTTGTCAAATCCCCTTTATCTTTCGAATCTAGATTACCTACAGTAGGATTGGAATGTTGCAAATTTGAACATTTTCCCATCAAATAAGATTTGGCTTTAGATCGAAAAACTAAGATATTTGCATAGTTCGTGGTGAAATACACCCCCCCCCCCCCCAAAAAAAAATCAATCATTGATGGACGTAGTGCAAGGTTTGTCGTGTGCATCTCAGCTATGTGTACAGAGCGCCAAAAATGTCTACTGTCTCTGCTAGAACTGTGTCTTCTTTGTTATGGTATTCACAGAAGAGATGAGGTTCTTATTGAACTGATGAACTGCCTTAATACAAAAAATGTACCTGACAAATTGGGTTTTGAATGTACTCTTCCATGCCTACAATGAGAAGGATTTTTTATTATGCATTTTCAGTTCACAGTCTGATATCTGGTGATGTTCTCTTAGTCTTGATAAAATTGTCATCAATTTTTTTTTTATAACTGCTTCATAAATATTGTCAAAAAAAATTTATTGAGTAAACAAAATAACTTTTTTCTTTACAACATTGAAGTAATAATACTGTTTTTTTTTTTCCAGAATCTTTCAAAATTTGACGATTTTTTGGAGAACTGACAGAGTATTATTTTACAATTCATTTGGATTTACACTTGACTATTCCAAAAGTTTGCTAGCTAGAAATATTGGAATTAACTGTTTAGCATGAACACATTTTTTTGTTTGGGGGGCTTCTTTTTTGTAATGTCACAAAACTATCGTAGGTAAATTAGGGTTGGTAAAATGGTGAAATTGATTGAGGTAGGTTGAAGTTGGTATTTTTTATTGAAGTAGGTTGAAATAAGTTGAAATAGGTTGAAGTTGGTTGAACTTGGTATATTTTTTGAAGTTAGTTAAAATAGTGAGAATAAAATTTTGATGGAGGTGGATTAAAGTTGATTGAAGTAGGTTAAAGAGGGTTAAAGTTGACATTTTTTATTGGAGTGTGCGGAAGTGAGTTGAAGTAGGTTGAAAATGATAAATTGAAAAGGACCAACGAAAAAAACAGGCCCTACGTTGCATGTAAATAATAAATCCAAAAGCACCTGAGTCCAGACTTATGGGCCAACCTTGCTACTGATATGAGCCCAGTGCCTGTGTATACCTGTTGACCAAAACTAATGTCCTCAATTTATTGTATGTAGTGACAGCCCCACCTATGTTATTAAAGATAAAGTGAGCCAACCAGCTAGTTGATTCCTGCTTTAAAACGAACCAGACATCTGAAAAAAACAGAGGCTTAAAGACGAAAAAGACAGAATAAAATTTTCCAATCTAACGGGAAGACACTTCATGCAATTATGTCCATTCTAGCAGCTCATCATCAAAATCCTTGATCACACATTTTCAATGACGTACCAATAAAATCATCATGGATGGTACACCTTTATTCGATTAGGGTCCTCTTTCATGACTCGATAATAACTATAAGAGCCTTTTTAAAAGGGAAGTTATCGTATCAAAGAAGTATAAATAAAAACACACATATTATCAGATGTCTAATTAACAACGAACTCAGAAACATTATGAAATCTTAAAAAGAACCATATTTCATAATTCGACGATCACTTCTGGAGCCTATCTAATCGAGCCAATCTGATCCGACTTCAGAATGACATTAACATAGAGGCTATAGCATCAAGATCCAAGCTTTACCAGTATTATACCAAAAGAATAAGGCAGAAAGACATAATGGGCAGCCAACTTTCAAAGCAGATTGAGAGGAGAAGAGCGCTAAAAATGGAGAACCGAGCACTATTAGATCTTCTTGAAACTAGTGGATGTAATTTCCCAGGATGCGAATACCAGACCTATGATCCTAAAAACTGGATGGGTAATCTTGACCCGGCTAAACTTATCATCAAACAGATCATTTGGCCCGGAACGCATGATTCTGCAACAAATAGAATTGGCATTCCATTCATCTCTCGCCCGTTTGCTCAATGCCAATCCATGTCCATTTACGAACAGCTCGTAAATGGTACCCGGGTTTTGGATATTCGGGTCCAACAGGATCGTCGGGTCTGTCATGGGATTCTTCTGACTTATAGTGTTGATGTGGTTATTAGGGATATTAGGATATTTTTGTCAGAGACTAAATCCGAGATCATTATTCTGGAGATCCGGACCGAGTACGGGCACAAAGACCCGCCCGGTTTTGATGAGTACTTGGTGGAGGAGCTTGGGGACTACTTGATCCCTCATGACGAGGCGGTTTTTAATAAAACAGTTGCGGAGGTGCTCCCTAGGAGGATACTTTGTGTTTGGAAACCGAGAGAGTCCGAGGACCCGAGACCCGGTGACCCGCTTTGGAGTGGCGGGTACTTGAGGGATAATTGGATCAATACCGATTTGCCATCGACGAAATTCGAGAGCAATCTGAAGTACTTGGATGAGCAACCTCCTGTGTCAAGTAGAAAGTATTTCTACCGGGTCGAAAATACCGTGACCCCTATACCCGATAACCCGGTTCTGTGTGTTTGGCCCGTCACGGGTCGGATCCATGCATATGCAAGGCTGTTTATAGCCCAGTGCTTTTACCGGGGCATTGCTGATAGATTGCAGATTATGTCAACTGATTTCATAGAAGCGGATTTTGTGGATGCCTGTGTTGGTCTCACCCATGCTAGAATTCAAGGCAAGCCATATACATATTTTGGACATTAGTTTAAAAGTATGATTCTATTTAATTTACAGTACTAATTATGATTTGATTAGTTCATCTGTACACGTTAGCAGGGCATAGTTACTATGTAATTAGTGATAATTTCTGTAATTACATCCATGAAGCAGTAGTTAGTGGCAGTGCTTTAATTCTGGTATTGCACTTGTTTTTGCAGGCAATTTCTCCCACCAGGTTTCCTGATTATTCATTTAACTACAAGGTTTCAGTACTGCCTGCCACAAAATGGGTGAACTTACATTATTTAGTATGATCAAATGTTAATTCTAAACATTTTCATAATGATATTTAGAGGCTTTAACAGATAAATAAGTTAATTGACAATCCATGAAACTCCGATCCAGTTGATATTTTCAAGAAGGTAAATACAGCACTCGCCTGAATTCCATTGTTCAAGCCAGCCATCTATTTTGATCAAGAGAGTCTTTGGAGCACTTGCATTGGTGATCCATACTCTTGGATCACAAGTGGGAACCTACACCTTTCACATCATCCTACAATCTAATCTTTTTCTCTTCTTTCTACATCAAATGAATCACCAACTTAGATCATCAAATAAAATATTTCTTATGAACCCGCGCACATTTAAACATGTTTAATTAGTTTTAGCCTTTGCCGACACATGTTGGTTCAAATAGGTTGGCACTTATTCCTTTTAAGTAAGGTCTTAGGTTCGAGTATTGAGAATCGAGAAAATCTGTGATGGGAGAGTTTTGCCCCTTGTTTGGCTAACAATTACTCGATTCCAGTGAAATGGAAGATCTAAGGCAACAAAAAAAAAAATAGTTTTGGCATTTTATTTTGTATTATTCATTCATGCACTAACCAAAAAAACGCAAAAGAAAGATGTGAGCGGATCACTGTCGCGAATGAGACCGCAGGACATGTCGTGTGGATCACTGATACATACAATTATAGACCGAGAGCCTCTTTTGTGGACGGCGATCCAACCAATGCAATTGTTCTATTTCTTATCAATAATTTTAGATGCTAAGACATCTTGAATTTTGTGGTTGTAATTGGACCTGTTGGGCACAGAATAGTTGACCAAAAATCTGCCATTAACTAAGAATTTACCTAAAGTGATGCACTATTTGTACCAAATTCCCCCCCCCCCCAAAAGGAGGAGGAAGAAGAAGACGTGTAAGAAAGAGTGATAACCCAAATGTACAGCTTGTGCATTGCTCATCCAGATTTGAAATTTCCGCATAAAACAAGCCCATTGTCTTAAGAAGTGAAGGAACGACTGTGATCACCACAGGGGGGCAAACAGTGAAAGAATAACTGAGGAATACAAATGCAAATGGCAATTTCAAAGATTAAAGATATTTTTATGGAAGTATGGGCTCACAACATACTTGTTCTAGATAACTAGATTGCCTGATTTCTGACTATTAATCACCAAGAAAAAAAGACCGTAAGACACGGGCTAAGGATAAGCAAGTTGAATTGTCCAACTAAATGCGTTACCCATATTTATGAAAATCGAGAGTAAATTAGGTCATATTCCTTTCAGCTTGAAGGAGTTTTATAAATGATAAATTTTAGTAATCGCATTATCGTCCCTTTGTTCAAAAAAGATTTTTTGAAGTGGGACTTCATCGCAAATTTGATTGAGTCATATGCCTTTTAATCATTTGTTTGGTCTAATTCGGGTGATTAAAAATCTTTTTCATTTTCTGTTTTGTTTTTGTTGTTGGTGTTAAAAGAGACAACCCCCTAAATAAACTTGTGAAACTCTAGCGTACAAGATGAGATCAATCGATGCTCAAACATTCACAAATAAAATAGGTAAGAAGAAGGACCAAAAAGGAACTCTCATTCACCGCAGCCATTGTATTAGCTACGAAATCAGGTGTCTTCTTGATAGTAGTTATTAGCGGCGCTTTCTGAATCGCTTAGTTTATAATGCGGATCGTTACTTACTGCAAAATTTAGTTTAATTTAGGTTGTGATTGCTTGTTTCTGGAATGCGAATCGTAAGGGTATGGAGTGTTCTCTGTGACTATAGTCTTATTGAATTTTCTAAAACAATAAACAATTTAGATCCTTAAATCAGGATAATTAGTTGACATTATTTCTTCAATTTTTAACCTATATTCTTTGGATCTGTTCTTTTTGTTGGTAAATTCAATATTACCAACTTCTATCAAGTGTTACATAAAAATTCAATCACTTAAAGCTCTAACCAACTTTTACCAATTTTTATCAATTTCTACCAATTTTCTTCAACAAATTTTATACAGAAAATTTTACCGATTTACATTTCTTACCAGCATCTTCAAATTTCTACTAACTTTCTCCAGTCTTCCCAAACTTTAACCAACTCCTAACAATTATTCTTAAAAAATACTCACTTTTATCTACTTGTACCAAACATTACCAACTTCATCAATTTATCAATGAAAGGAACAAAACCTTCGTAATAACTTCTAAAAAATTTACTAATTGTCCTAGTTGAAATTCATGTTACCCAAAGTTTGTTGAGAAGCTCTTAAAATGGTTTCCTGTACGTTCAATATCGGATTATCTTTTAGGTTAAAAAATTTGTCCTTCTTCCCGAAAGACATGTGAGAATTTCAAGAAATATGGGTGGTTATTCTACTCTATTAAATAAAAGTCATTTTCTTTACTGAAAGAAATTTTGGAAATATTGTTTGGCAAACATGCTTTAATTTTAGATAGCTTTTTCAGAAAAAAAAAAATTAAAACAACTTGTTTTGGGCAATTTATTAGGTAAATCTGAAAGTTTGTACTCCTCATCTTATTCATGTATTTTTTAGGGTATATTTGTCATCTTTTTACGTATATTTGTCGATATATATTGTAGGAGTACATGTTCTTGAGAGTGCGATACATGTTGGAGTACGTAAGTTTGGGAGTTACTCCACCAATTATTAATTGGTTTTGGGTTAAAATCTTATTTGAACTCATATGCACAACTCTTTGTTTAAGATCTAATTGATATTAAAAAAAAAATTAATAGTACAAGCTTGCCTTTTTTTGGGAATCTTTACCTACTTGACCCATTCAAACAGTTCTTTAAAATGTTTGGTTAATTGAGGTTTTGTAATAGCTTTATACCCTTAAAAGAATACTTGTGAGAAGCAAGCTTGAGTAGTCTTTCAATTCGTAATCAAATATTTAAAAATTAATTTTTTGGTCTTATATTTTTTTTGTAAAGAACTAATTTAACTCAACACTTTTTAGAAACAGTTAATACATAGAGCTAATACAAGCAGTTAATGCAGTCCATTGACCGCTACAAACTAATGTGTCAATTTACAACTAACGGTTAACAAGTGTTCGCCAACCTTTCTAATTTGCAAATAAATTTTTTATCAAATTTTATAGAATGCAGGGAGTATTTTAGAACAAATAATAAATGCATGTTCAAGTTTCTAATGAAACACCTATATTTTTTGCCTGATTAACACATCTTTCTATGCATCCAACTTGAAGGAGGATTACTAATAGGATTGGTAAAAAATTGGGCCCGAATCAATTCAAATTTCGGCAAAAACTTCATACTCGAACCTTATACGGAGTATAAATAAGATACTCTAACCAAATCTGTGCTTAGATTCAATTGTCCTATAATTGGACCTGGTTGACTAAATGTTCAAATCTAAAATATAATTTTTGGATATTCTGACCAAAAATTTGGGTTAATTATCCTTAAACCTGCTTATTCGATGTTCGAGTCCGATGGTCAGATTGTTCAAATTTATCTGCACTTGAAATTATAAAAAAATTTGAACAATCTAAATCCAAATACTCAAACTTACATCTAATGTGAATTTAAATTCAAATATGATCAATTATATAAATTTTAAAATTGAGATAAAAATTTTGTTATCATACCTGATCTTTTCAAATCAGACTAACTTGAGTAATGAGGTTGGATGGATTTTCAGTTTTGCACCCACCCTAATTTATTGACCTATTTAATGGTACGAGGGTACAACTAAAAATCAATGCACTTTGTAGTGCTCACTGCTCGTACATTTTAGGCCATGATTTATCTGTGCACCTAAGCATGCCGAGTGTACGAATCACACAATTCAAAAAAAAAAAAAAAGGAGAAAAAACAAAGTGGTACTCCCTCGTTTCAGTACCGTTTTCTCTCTCATCCCTCTTCTCGCCATTGGAGGGTTTCTCTATGGTGTTTGTGAGGTCCTCTATCTGAGCTGCCCAGTCATCGACAACTCCCCCTACCCAAAAGGAAAAAAAACAAAACCGAGCTTTCTCCAATGGCTCCCACCAGAGGTAGTGGAGATGCTGAGTCTCCAATAGGCATTTGGGGAGTTTCTCTCTCTTTATTTTTTCTGTCAGGTTTACCCTTTGATGCTCTCTTCTTTAATTCGTTCCCCCACCCCCCCATCTAGGGTTAGTTCTCTTGTTCTTCTTTCTTCCCTTCTTTGGGTAAATCAATCGCACTCTTAATTTGATTGGGTGAGTATCCTTAATTTATTACTAAAATAAAAACAAAGGTTTCGATTATTATTAAACTTGATATAAACCAACTAATCAAGTCGAACTCTAACCATTCCAAGTTATGGGATTAGTTCAATTAAACTACAAGATTGACAACCCTTGACCTAGGTAGCGATCGATACTATTTTCATGTCTGAATCCCATCTATTCTCTATACCTACACTGGACAATCAACCTCACATCTCAACATAAGTCGAATGCCCCAAAACACGAATGAAAACTCTTTCAAGCATTTCATCGAACACTTGACGAGTATGAAAGAAAACTCTAAATTCAAGTATAAACAAGGTAGATAAAAACCTAAAGAGGATCAATTAGTCATCAAGAGGCTAATCACAATTCAAAATCACAACTATAATCACTAAACATCACAAAAGGTAGCATATAAACCAAAATATGAACATAAATATAAAAAATAGAGAGAGGAAGAGAAGAGGAAACTTATGCTTGATTGAATTGAAAATCGAATCCACAAGCTTGAATAAAAAATAGTCTTTTAAACTAACCTAATTATCATAATTTATTCCCCCTAATGGAGTTTGAGAGTGGGAGGAGGAAACCTAAATCGTCTCTCTCCAAAAAAACCTCCGAAGGAGCTCCTAATAAGAAGCCTAAAAGCGGCTTTTACAGCAAAAACTGGGGAGTGACACGATCGTGCCACCTGACACAGAGTGTCCATGCCACCATGGCACGGTCGTGCCACCTGGCACAGGGCCCCATGCCAAATCTCTGGTTCAGAAGAAACTCTATCTACTGCTTCTCTCTTAGTTCCTATGGCTTATTACACCTCTATTCTTCCCTTGTAATGCATTCCAAAGCTGTCATTTCTATCAAAATCACGAGATTTCTCCTGAAAGTATGACAAATAACTTTATAAGCATAATTAAATCAAATGAAGTAAATTTGACCCATTCTCATCTATATTTGACATAAAAACAATGAGAGACAGTGATCAAATGAGAGCTAAAATGAGGTAAAATAAGGGTTCATCGTGATCCATACTATTGGTTCACAAGTGGGAACATACACATTCCACATCATCCTGCAATCTAACATTTTTCTCTTTTTTTTTACATCAAATGAATTACCAACTTGGATCATCAAATAAAATATTTCTCATGAACTCACATTTAAACATTTTTGATTAGTTTTGGCATTTGTCAACACAGGTTAGTTGAAGTGGATTGGTACTTGTTCTCTTTAAATAATGCATCAGGTTCGAATTTTAAGAATTGAGAAAATTTATGATGGGAGAGTTTTGCTCCTTATTAGGCCAATAATTGATCGATTCCAGTGAAATGGGATATCTAAGACCAAAAAAAAAATAAAAATAGCTTTAGCCTTTTATTTTGTATTATTCATTAATGCACTAACAAAAAAAAAGCAAAAGAAAGCTTTGAGTAGGTCACTGTAACGAATAAGACTACGGAACAAGTCGTGTGGATCACTGATACATACAATTATAACCCGAGAGCCTCTTTAATTTTGTGGACGGTAATCCAACCAATGCAATTTTTCTATTTCTTATCAATAATTTTAGATGCTAGGACATCTTGAATTTTGTGGTTGTAATTCGACCTGTTGGCATAGAATATATAGTTGACCAAAAAACTTCCATTAACTAAGAATTTACCTAAAGTGATGCACTATTTGTACCAAATCCTCCTCCCCCCCCCCCCCCCAAAAAACAAGAAGAAAGAAGATGTGTAAGAAAGAGTGATAACCCAAATGTACAGCACGTGCATTGCTCATCCAGATTTGAAACTTCCGCATAAAACGAGCCCATTGTTTTAAGAGCATTGCGAGTCAGAGTTTGATTTTTAGAACTTTGGTGTGAAAAGAGACAACCCCCTAAATAAACTTGTGAAACTCTTGCGTACAAGATGAGATCAATCAATGCTCAAACATTCACAAATAAAATAGGTAATAAGAAGGACCAAAAAGGAGCTCTCATTCAGCTCAACCATTGTATTAGCTACGAAATTAGGTGTCTTCTTGATAGTTACTAGCAGCGCTTTCTGAATCGCTTAGTTTAGAATGCGGATCGTTACTTACTGCACAATTTAGTTTAATTTAGGTTGTGATTGCTTGTTTCTAGAATACGAATCGTACGGGTATGGAGTGTTCTCTGTGACTATGGTCTTATTGAATTTTCTAAAGCAACAACCAATTTAGGCCCTTCAATCAGGATAATTAGGGTATGTTCGTTTTCAGCGGGTTGGAAAAGCTGTCAGCAAGTTGGAGCATGTTGAAACAGTTTGGAGCAGGTTTGACTAGTAGTTAGTAGGTAGGAGCGGTAAGGAGCAGGTTGGAAGTATGTTGGAGCATTTTGAAGTATTTTTGTTGTGATTCTCCTAATGTTATGATTATGGATAATAATTTATGTTGAATACATCACATTTTTGTAACAATTACTGTATAATAGATTTACAAAAATAATATAACAAAAAAGTTAAATGTCATCGTAATACATTACCAAACGTTAGTCTATGATAACCATATGCCTTTCTTTATAACTAAAATTAGCATATATTATAATTATTGTTTATCGATGTTGAAATCATATTAGCTATTGCATCTCTACATTCATTCATTAATATTGCTTGCTTGTTTCACGCATCATACAACCCAACGTTGGGGATGGTTGTAATGTTTGCTGGCATCGATAAAATTGGTATCCCTTTTTCATGCATTCGGATGAAGTTGTGTGACGTGGAATATGATACAGTTATATCTATTTGTCGTTCTTTACTCACTTGAGACATTTTTTCATTTAAGATCTTCTAAGTGTTCTTTATTACTCCAAACATTATCTTGATGAGGTTGGAGCAGGTAGGAGCGAGTTAGAGCAGGTTGGAGTAGATTAGAGCATGTTGTAGTGGGTTTGAGCAGGTTGAAGCAAGTTTGACTAGCAAGTAGCGGATTTGAGCAGATTGGAACAACTTCAAGTAGGTAGTAGATGCAAATTACTGAAAACGAACATGCCCTTAGTTGACATTCTTTCTTCATGTTTGAACCTAAATTCTTTGGGTCAGTTCTTTTCGTTGGTAAATTCAATTTTACCAACTTCTATCAACTGTTACATAAAAATTCAATCATTTAAATCTCTAACCAACTTTTACCCATTTGTATCAATTTCTACCAATTTTCTTCAAATATTTTTATACAGAAATTCTCACTGATTTACATTTCTTACCAACATCTTCCAACTTCTATTGACTTTCTCCAGTATTTCCAAACTTTAACCAACTCCTAGCAATTATTCTTAAAAAATATTAACTTTTATCTACTTGTACGAAATATTACCAACTTCATCAATTTACCAACGAAAGGAACACAACCTTCACAATAACTTCTAAAAAAATTACTAATTGTCCTAGTTGAAATTTATATTACCCAGAGCTTCTTGAGAAGCTCTTAAAATAGTTTTGTGTACGTTCATTATCGGATTATCTTTTAGGTTAAAAAAATTTGCACCTCTTCCTAAAAAACTTGTGAGAATTTCAAGAAATATGGGTGACTATTCTACTCTGTTAAATAAAAGTCATTTTCTTTACTGAAAGAAATTTTAAAAATATTTGGCAGTGCTTAGCAAACATGCCTTTAGATAGCTTTTTCACAAAAAATAAACTAAAACAACTTGTTTGGGGCAATTTATTAGGTAAATCTGAAAGTTTGTACTCCTCATCTTATTCGTACATTTTTTTAGGGTATATTTGTCATCTTTTTACATATATTTGTTGATATATATTGTAGGAGTATATGCTATTGACAGTGTGATACATGTTGGAGTTAGTATGAATATGTATACAAGCTTGTAAGTTACTTCACCCATTATCAATTGATTTTCGGTTGAAACCTTATTTGAGCTTGTACGCATGATTCTTTGTTTAAGATCCAATTGATATTAAAAAAAAAGAAAGGAATTAACAATACAAGCTTATGTTTTTTTGGGAATCTTTACCTACTTGATCCATTCAAACAATTCTTTAAGGTGTTTGGTTAATTGAGGTTTTGTAATAGCTTTATACCCTTAGAAGAATACTTGTGAGAAGCTAGCTTGAGTAGTCTTTCAATTCGTAATCAAATATTTAAAAATTAATTTTTTGTCTTATATTGTTTTTTTAGAAAGAACTAATTTAGCTCAACACTTTTTAGAAACAGTTAATACATAGAGCTAATACAAGCACTTAATTGCTGTCCATTGACTGCTACAAACTAATGCATCAATTTATAACTAACGGTTAATAACTGTTCGCCAACGTTTCTAATTTGCAAATAAAACTTTTATCAAATTTTATAGAATGGAGGGAGTATTGTAGAACAAATAATAAATGTAGGTTCGGGTTTCTACTCAAACACCTATATTTTTTGCCTAATTGAACATATTTCTATGCATCCAACATGAAGGAGGATTACTAATAGGATTGGTAAAAATTGGGCCCGAATCAATTCGAATTCGGACAAAACCTTCATACTTGAACCCTATACGTATTATGAATCAAACACTCTGACCAAACCTGTGCTTAGATTCAATTCTCCTATAAGATTCAATTCTCCTATAATTGGACCCAGTAGTCTAAATGTCCAAATCTATAATTTGATTTTTGGATATTTTGACCTAAAATTTGGGCCAATTATCCCTAAACCTGTTTGTTTGATGTTCGAGTCCGATGGTCAGATTGTTCAAATTTATCTGCATTTGGAATGATAAAAAATTTATGAACAATCTAAACCCAAATATCCAGACCTACATCTAATTAATATATAAATTTAAATTCAAATATGATCAATTATATAAATTTTAAATTAAGATAAAAAAAATCTGTTGTCATGCCTCATATTTTTCAAGGGGGAGTAACTTGAGACTTGAGTAATGAGACTGGATGGGTTTTTTACCCACTCTGATAATTGACCTAACGGGTACGACCGTACGAGGGTAATCAATGCACTTTGCAGAGTTCGTTCATCTTGGGCCATGATTTGTCTGTACACCTAAACATGGCCAGTGTACGAATCACTATTCAAAAAAAGGGAGGAAGAAAAAATATGCGGAAAAGTGGTAGAATTACTGTCGTTTTAGTACCCTTTTTTTCTCTCATCTCTCTTCTCGCCATGGGAGGGTTGATCTATGGAGCTTGTGTAGTCCTCTATCTGAGCTGCCCATTTATCGACCACTCAACCCACAAACAAAATCACCAAAAAAAAAGCCCGAGCTTTCTCCAGTGGCTCCCGCCAGAGGAATGGAGATGCCGAGTCTCCAATCGGCATTTGGGAAGTTTCTCTCTCTTTATTTTTTCTGCCAGTTTTACTCTTTGATGCTGTCGATCTTCTTTCCTTATATTTTTTCCTTATATGTTTTTCCCATCTAGGGTTAGTTCTCTTGTTCTTCTTTCTCCCCTTCTTTGGGTAAATCAATCTCACTCTGAATTTAATTGGGTGTTTATCATTAAGTTATTATTATAAATTCTTCTTTCTCTTCTCTGCACTTCCTATTATCTTCCCCAGAAAAAGAAAGATTTCAGCTTTTTTTTTTCTGGATTGGATTAATTCAACATCAACATTCAAAAGGGGAAAAAAGAATCTAGGGTTTTATTTATCCTTGGTCCTTGACTCGCTGTATGCTAATCATAAAATTTTATAGATTGTTGTTGATTTTTAGCCCCCCAAAAAATCAAATAGTAAAGTCTTGAACTTGGTTGCTATTTTATCATGGGTATTGTGGAAAATTGAGTTTTTGCAAATTCTGGGTGTTTCTCCTGCATTTTGTTGTCTTGTTGAATATTCATAGAGGAGGGGGGGGGGAATCAAGGGATTTAGTTATAAATCCTTGGTTCTTATTTGCTGAATCATAAAGTTTTATTGTTTGGTGTTTGAGTTTAGCAATAAAATATAGTAAAGTCTTGAACTTGGTTGCTATTTTGTCATGGGTATTGTCTGAAATTGAGGTTTTTTGCAGATCAAATTGTGGGTTGTTCTTTTTGTAGTGAGAAATCACGAGGCAGAAAACCAGATTAGAAGTTTGATAATCTAACAGCAAGGCAAGTGAGCTTCTCCAAGAGAAGAAGAGGGTTCTTCAGGAAAGCATAGGAGTGATGCTGAAATTGGCCTTATTGTCTTCTCTTCTACTGGCAAACCCTTTGAAACTTCCAGCTCAAGGTCTCTCTCTCTCTTGTCTTCTCTTCTACTGGCAAGCTCTTTGAATCCTCCAGCTCAAGCTCTCTCTCTCTGTCTCGTCTTCTCTTCTACTGGCAAGCTCTTTGAATCCTCCAGCTCAAGGTCTCTCTCTCTGTCTCTCTCTCTCTCTCTCTATCTCTCTCTCTGAGTTACATCCGAGCGTCAGATATACTTGAGGTTTAGTTTTACTAAATGGCATCTTTCTCTAGCTTTATACCTTCAGAATAAGGCAGACGGATATAACAGGGACAACAGAGGGTTTCGATGAGTGGAAAGGGGAAGGTGATCAACGATCCCCCTCTACAACTCTTTCTCCTTCTTCTTCGTCATCAACTTCTTCTTCAATCAATGATTCTGTTCTTCCTTTAATTTAAGTGATAATGGGTAGCCAACTTTCAAAGCAGATTTAGAGCAGAAGAGCGTTAGAAATCTAGGAGCAAGCACCATTAGATCTTGTTGAAACTAGAGGGTGTAATTAATATCCCTGGATGCGAATACCAACAACCCTCTGATTCGAAAAACGGGATGGGTAGTCCCGACCCGGTCAACTAACCTGTCATCAAACACACGATTCTTCAACCAACAAAATGGGCATCCCACTTATCTCTCGCCCGTTTGCTCAATGCCAATTACGAGCAGCTAGTAAATGGTACCCGGGTTTTGGATATTCGGGTCCAACAGGATTGTCGGGTCTGCCATGGGATTCTTCTCACTTATGGTGTTGATGTGGTTATTAGGGATAGGGATGTTAAAAGGTTCTTGCCTGAGACTACGTCCGAGATCATTATTCTCGAGATCCGGACCAAGTATGGGCACAAAGACCTGCCCGGTTCTGATAAGTATTTGGTGGAGGAGCTTGGGGATTACTTGATCCCCCTTGATGAGGCTGTGTTTAAGAAAATAGCTGGAGTCTTGCAGAGTTTCTTCTGAGGAAGATCACTTGTGTTTGGAAACCAAACCAGTCCGAGGACCTGAGACCCGGCGATCCCCTTTGGAGTGTCGTTACTTGAGGGACAATTATTGGATCAATATCCGTTTGCCATTGGACATAATTCGACAGCAATGTTGAGTGCTTGGACGAGCAAATCTACCAGGCCGAAAAACCCCTAAACCCCGATAACCCGGTTTTGTGTGTTTGGACCGTTACAGATCGGATCCATGCATATGCAAGGCTGTTTATATTTCACTGTGTTTTCCGGGGTACTACTGATAGATTGCAGATTCTGTCAACTGATTTCATAGATGTGGATTTTGTGGATGCTTGTGTTGGTCTCACCCATGTTAGGTTACAAGGGTACGAATCTTATAGAAGGGCATTGTTAACATGTAATTAGTGATAATTTCTGTAATTACATTCAGTAATTAGTAGTTTTTGTAGTAGGTTGTTTCTTGTGCTGGGGAAAAGTGGGTATTTGTAGCAGTGCTTTCTTTCTGATTTTCTGGTATATGATCCTTTTTTTTTGCAGCTAATTTCTCGGTTTCTCCCATCAGGGTTCCTGGTTCTAGGTTTAACTACAAGGTTTCAGTGCATGCTCTAAGGTCCTGTTTTTTGGGTAGGTTATTTTGAATTTACCAACTTTAACCTACTTCAATCAACTTCAACCCACCTGAAAAAAAAATATCAACCTCAATACACTTTAACTAATTTCAATCTACTTCAATCAATTTTAACCCACTCCTTCATAATTACATTCACATAATTTTAACTCATTTTAACTCACTATAAAAAAAATGTATCAATTTTAATCCATTTTAACTTACTTCAACCCACTTAAAAAAAAATAAAATCAATTTCAACCCATCTTAACCAATCTTAACTCATTTAACTCATTTATTCACTTAAATTTACCTAGGAAAAGAATAGACTCTAAATGGCATAATGCACATTGCATTAGGATGATCAAAGTGTAGGGGAAACTGGCTCTTTTTTGCTTTTTTTTGCTTTTTTTTCTGACAATGAAATCAGCTTTTTAGTGATCAGAATGGATGTGAAATTGTTAATGTAAGATGGGTGCAGTTTCAAGCATTTCACAAGAATCTTTAGAGGTTTTAACTAAGTAGTAGTAAATGAGTTGACATTCTGTAATAATTGCAAATGCTAATATCACTTGGATTTGACAGCCAGTATATTGGAACTCCTTATCACAAAATTTTGGAATATTCTACTAATTGCTAGCTGAAAACAGTATGTATGACAGTGTCATCTTTAGAATATTGTTATGTTCATGTAATATTATATTAGTTTTACTGTGACAAAATACATTATTCCTAATAATTATGGAGAAGAGTATTACTTAAATTTACTTATCATTTTGCAGAGCTAGTATTGTTAAAAATTTGGTGGCTAATAGCAAAGTAACTAATTTTTTTGTTTTTTTATGAGCACAAATATAGAGGCACTGTTTGGCAAACAGTTGTTAGCTGTTTATATTAGCTGTTAGCTGTTAGCTATTTGAGTTAGCTGTTTGTATTAGCTGTTTGAATTAACTATTTGTTGAAAAACTGTTTGGTAAAATTAGCTATTTCTGACAAAGTTGTGAGAGAAAAAGTTAATTCTTCAAAAAGCTCAGAGAATTAGTTTTTTCAAATTAGCTTTTTTAACCCGAAAAGCTCTTTTAAAAAGCGCTTTCACCAAACACTCAAATTAGCCTTTTTACTTAGTCAAAAAGCTAATTTTGATATAAAAAAAAAGCTCTTTTTGGCCAAAAAACTCTTTGTCAAACATGGCCAAAATATTAAAGATAGTAGGTAGATACAACACGATGACAATTATAAATTTCATATATATATACAAGATAATACTACCTCTAAATTGCCACCGAAGTACAAAACTGATTTCAATTTCCATAGCACAATAGCCTAGTTAGTATTAGCAATTTTCGGTTGGTAAGGATCATTCTACTAATGCATGTCCTATTGTGGCATATATATCTATATAGACATATATATTAAAACAAAATGAATCCTCTTAATCTTTTGACAAATGTCAATCTCACAAAATTTTTAAATAATTAATACTTTTGCTTTTCAATAAAAAATACAAGTTAATCCCTCGAATTAATATCACAAACAAGCAAACAACAGCTCCTAATGTAGGCCTCGCTTATCTTGGGTCTGGAAAGATTTAAATGGAAACAACCTTATCCATGTGGGTATTGTTCACATATAGACCGATTCCAATAGACCCATAAAAAAAATTTTATAAAATGTTTTTGACTAGAAAAACTTTTGGTACAAAAGGGAGCAAAAACAATAAAATTGACAACTAATGACGATACATAAATAATATAGGTAAGTACAACACGATAAATAAATAACACTAAGTTATAAAATAACAAGTATAAATAATAATCAGAAATACTACTACCAATGCACAAGTTATGGAGATACGCGATAAGTGAACACAAGAAAATGTTACAACTAATATCAATTCAAAAATAAGGAGGACAAAAAAAATATTTTGCGCTATAACTTATGTCATATAAAGGACATGTTCTTTTCGTTGGGAAATATAGATTGGTAAATCGTTGAAATTGGTTAAGATTGGTTGAAGTAGATTAAAGTGAGTTTTTTTAATTTTATTTTAATGAGTTTAAGCAGGTTGAAATTGATTGAAGTTGGTTGAAGTTGATTGATTTTTTTTTATATATATATATAGGATGGGTAGAAGTTCATTAAAATGGTGAAAATTGCGTTGAAATTAGTTGAATTGAGTTTTTTTTTTTTTTTTCCTGAAATGGGTGAAGTTGGTTGAAATAGATTGAGGTCGGTAAATTGGAATTTACCAATGAAAATAATAGGGCTAAGTATGGAAGATTTTTTTCCTACAACAAGGACAATGTTTAAGTATCATATTTATGATTCACTGTTTTGAATAAGTGTTATATTATATCATACTATTCCTGATATTTATTGTGTTTGAAAATTCATTAGATTTTCATGTATCACATGGGATAAGAATATCAATTTTATTTTTAAAGGTAATGCCGTAGACACACTATATTTATTAGTTTCTCACTTCAATTATATGTCCTCCTCTTTTTGTATTGAATGTGGCAAAATCTTTAGAAACGTTTGCTTTATATCTGCCACTAATTCTGTCGATAGGATACAACTAATACAGCAATACTATTCAAAAAAAGAAAAAACAGCAGTGTTATACATACCGTACCGTACCGTCTGATATCAGTGGAAGCGTACCATACCGGTCAAGAAACGATACAAGTGATTGTCCTATGTTGTACCGGCCAAATACCGGTTAATACCTTTCTGTACTGTCAAATACTGAGCGGCACCGGTATTTTCGGTCAAATAACGCCTGGTATACTAAAATTTCAAATTTTTAGTACTTTAATTTTTTAAATTATTTGAAATTCAAAACGGTACGAATCCAAAACAATGGTAAATAAATTCGGTATGTCTCATTGCAGTGAAAAAAATAATACGATAGCCAGTACAATATTTATAACTTTGGCTTAAATTAATCCATCTAACCAACTTTGGCGATTAATAATTAACATGATCGGTGCAAGGGTACATCTAAAAATTAAATGTTCGTACATTTTTTGGCATGATTTCAATATCTAAGCATGCCATTTGTACCAATCTCAATTCAAAAAAAGAAAAGGAAAAAAAAGGAGCTTAAAGTGAAAATCTTTAGCATATTGCCACAACAGCAAAATACAAAAACAACACAAAAGTGAAGTTGAAAAAAAAACAAAGGGGTATCTAATTGCCATAGCTTGGAGCCTTGGACTGGACATATTTGGAATCTGAGTTTGTGAAAGTGGGCACTCCCCATTTTAATACCCTTTTCCTCTCATCTCTCTCCTCCCCATTGGTGGGTTTGTCTATGGTATCTGTGACGGCCTCAATCTGAGCTGCCCAGGCTGCCCAGCACACGACAACTCACCCCATAAACAGGGGAAAAAAAACAAAAAAACTGAGCTTTCCTCAAAGGTTCTCACCAGAGGTACAGTGGAGATGCTGAGTCTCCAGCAGGTATTTTTAAAGTTTATATCTCTATTTATTTTTCTATCATTTTAACTTTGATGGTCTCTTCTTTCCTTGCTTTTTTTCCATCTAGGGTTGGTTCCCTTGTTCTTCTTTCTCCCCTTTAGTGGGTAGTAATACAATTTCATTTTCAATTTGATTGGGCTTCTGTCCTTAATTTATTGATTCTCCTCTTCTTTCTCTTTTCTGCACTTCCTATTGTATTTTTTTTAATATCTTCACCAGACAAAGAAAGACTTCATCTTTTTTCCTGGGTTTTCTTGTTGGACTAATTCAACATTCAAAAGGGCCCAAAGGGGATCAAGGGTTTTAGTTGTCATTGGTTCTCATCTTATGAATCATAGAATTTTACCGTTTTGGTGTTGATTTTAGGAGAAGAATGTAGTAAAGTCTTCAACTTGGTTGGTATTTTACTATTTTATCATGGGGTTTTTTGCAAATTGAATTCTGGGTTGGTTTTTGTAGTGAGAAATGACGAGGCAGAAAATCGAGATCAAGAAGATTGATAATCTAACAGCAAGGCAAGTGACTTTTTCCAAGAGAAGAAGAGGGTTGATCAAGAAAGCACAGGAGCTCTCAACTCTTTGTGATGCTGAAATTGGCCTGATGATCTTCTCTTCTACTGGCAAGCTCTTTGAATACTCCAGCTCAAGGTCTCTCTCTTTCTCTCTCTGTCCATTTCTATCTTTTTCTCTCTCTCACATCCAAGCATCGTATATATATACTGGACGTTTATTTTTATATTTATATTTTATATGTATTTTATGTGGTTTAATTTATGGGGCTCACGGGTAGTACATGCTTATTGATTTTCATATCTTGAGCTCTAGCGGTAAAGCTGATAATCATGTCATGAGCAAGTAGGAGATTGATTATCGGTGAGAACACATAGTACAGCACATACTTTAGAAGACTGTCCTAGAACTTGCAATTATTAATTGCAGTTTGCCCAAGAGTTCCATGGATGAATTGATCAATTAAGATGGCTCCTTAATTGATTTGGTGTCAGCTAGCTAGGGCTTTCTTGATTGATTCAGATATGGCTATAATCTTTCAAACCATGCATAGATGAATTAATGCTCAGGAATTAGGAATGAACTTAATTGGTACAATGATTGTTTGACTATGTCGAAGTTAAGGCTGCATAAATTGCACTTGGGGCCTATTGAATTTGCTTGAGTGAATTGTCCTCTATGAATCTGTGGCACATACTATTTTCTATTCATGGAGCAAGTTGTCTGGTGGAAGTTCAAAGTAGGAATTTCATGAGTGTAAGATCAAACATTTAACCTATGAATAATTGTCCACAACATGTACAGCCATAAGCAAAAATCAAAATTGAGAGAATGTGAATATGAGAATGTGCTTCTCGTAGAGGCAGAGTTGGTTAATTTTATTGAGAGAATTCAGTACATGATCCTGATGAAAAGTACCAAAATGTGCACATGATCAAGTTAATTGGTGGTATATTTAGGAAGCCCAAATTTCCAAGATTAACTTTGAGACAAAATAATATTGCATGATGATTAGAGATAAAATCAGGTAGGCACCTAACAGTGCTCCTAGCTATATAATACATGTGGGATTTCTACATCATATGATGTTCATTGTTTGATCTCCTTGTTGGCATGATCATAAAAACCTGTAAATTAAGATGCTAATTGATTACATGTTTTCTCTATTGCTTCTCCCCTTTTGTAATTTAAAGTTATAAGTAATTAGAAAGCTATTGATGATGGCCTCGAAAAATTCGTAAGTATATATGCAGATTTATCCTTCACAAGCAAAGGGGGTGTTCAGAAATCACTGATAGGCTTTCAAAAGAGTTGGAAAATAAACAATAGAAAAGAAGTTAGAAATGCATAAAAATAGGCAGTGTTAAGTAGAGAAGAGCTAATGCATTGCCACATCTATGGGAACTCCTACAATTCAGCTATTTATGCTTCTTAGGAAATTAGAGAACTTAGAATTTTCATAAAATTATATTTCTCTGGCTATGTACAATGAAGTTCTCCTTTTCGTATTGCATTACTAAGAAATTGTGAAGTACACACTAGAACTGACCATGTTTTTGAACGCACTTTAAATTTTATTTGCATACACGAGGTGTGGTCTGCCACAAGGATCATCCTTGTACAAGATGATTCAAATATCTGAGACAACTAAGGAAGGTAAATTGTTTTATGTAGTTACACAAGGAACCCCACTTGCAAGTGCTATATATATATAAATGATTATTAATTGTCAACTTGGCAGGGAAACTTTTCTTTTTTGGATAATAAGATATCTAATCCGGAGCCACATCGAGCTATATATGGTGGCTTCCTGGATTGAGGAGACATCTAAATTGTAATTCATATACAACCTTAGGCGGGGTTTGATAGGAGACATGATGTAACAACCTTATTCCTTAATTGTAGAGAGATGAGTTTTATTGGACCCCATATCAGTCAGAGAAGACATAGGAGAGGACAACTCAATCCACATTTATAGTCGGCTCTAAACCGAACTCTCTTGAATGGAACTTTGTTATCCTACAAAGATTTCCCTAAGTTGGCTAAGTGAAGCGAATTTAGGGGGATGGTAGAAGTTGAAATATGCTTAATTCTTCTGTCTGTGTGTCTATCAAAAAAACTTGAGAGGGGGCCAGTTTTTTTTGGATGAAGTCAACACATGGTTTAGTTAGACATTGCTACCGGCTACTCAACATACTTTTTGGAGTATTCCCTTCAAGTTTTCAACATAGTACACTTTGTTGTTTGTCCATGTGATATAAGTAATTACTTCTGTTGGTGATCTTAATACTGCAAGTACAGTCTTTGCCAAAAAACTAAAATTGTTCAAGTACCATGTTAACTTAACTTTTTCCTTTTAAGTAATTCTCCATGCATGTTGGCAACTCTTTCTCTAAGGTTTTATTACATTTTTATCTTTGATTTAAGGGATGTAAATTTATTAATGTTTTATCTAGTATCCCCTTGTAAATTGCCTATAACTAAGCTGGCATTAGCTTGTCAAATAGTGGCGTGCAAGATGCTACATTCTAAAGCTTTCGAATTGCCTAGAATTTGAACAACTGAACAAGTCTAGAGAAGCTTTCGGATTTTACCAATATAAGAAGTTATTGTGACTAGCTTATGAAGGAAATGAGTCTGCCACACGAGAGAGATTTAGTGAGATACTAAAGCTTGGTAGATTGAAGCTTGGAGTTGGCCCTTGAGCATGAAATTTGGGGACTCAATGTGCTTGCTTGATACAATATCTGAGGACTGCCAACCAATCAAATATTTATGTTAAGGACTTTTTGGTATGGTTGTGCATTGGCACTGCTTGGATTATCAGTAACTATTGAAGTTAGGATTTCAGTGTTTTGGGGATTATTTGATCCTATATTTAGGGATTGTTGGATCCTTAGTGTTTTATAGTTACATGAGGAATTTTAGGAGCATTGTGGCCTTGAATTTTTGTTGGGTTGTTTCACCTGTTTGTATCTTTTGGTTGCCTCAATCCCTTGTCATAACAAGTATTCTGGTAGAGCTTATTTCATAATGCAAAAAATTAGATGTAGACTATGTACTCATGGAGGCATGGTGTCACCATAGCTTATCTTTCATGGCTTCCTGGAAGACGTAAGAAGGTGCTAACTATGCATTTACATGGAGGTAAAGAATGTCAGGCCTATTGAATTTTAGCCATCGGATCATATATAGCTAAACTAATTCAATTATTGGTTCCTGAGAGACTTGGAACTTGTTCACTGTTCAGAACAAGAGCAATGAATTTAGGATAGTTAATAAGAATAGTATTCTCCTTACTGTATTTCAGAGTTTCTCATTAACATTAGGAAGGAGTATTAGATAGTGAACTTACTCCTTCCATCCTCTCTTCACTCCTTTTTTCGTACTCACACCTCAATTTAACGTGTAACTGAGGTACTGATTGTCATTTTAATAAAAAGTAAATATATATGTTTTATTTTTGAGCATCATGTCTTACAGTCATATGGAGAAGTTTTATCTTGGATGATATATATAATCATCGACTAATTTCCTATTTTATATTTGTAGTTGTTTTCGTATTTTTCCTTACTCTTAGTTAAACAATTAAATGTAAGAACGATAGTAATTCCTTCATCCTAAATTATATCCCCCACCCCCGACGATGATTGATATATTAAGGTCCAAAGATATCAAAGGGTACAAGCCTGTGAAGGCAAGACAAGAGAGCAAATAGGTGCACTACACACTCAAATAAAGATCTCAATCGTTGATAGTCTTCTGGCTGTTTAAAGAATGAACCTATTTTGCATGTTGTGTTTCCTTGAAACAATATTTTAGTAATGACACTTTACTGTTGGAGAATTTAGGAAAAGTAACGGTCTAGGATTGCTTCGAGACTTCTAAGCAAACGGCGTACTCTTTCCTAAAGACTCTAATCGCTACCAATTGTATAATACGGCTTAATGATTAGATCTTTGGGTTATAAAAAAGTCTCCATATTTACGTGTTGCACACATGAAGACATGTTTTAGGAGTCTTACGACGTAATAGAAATTCAGAGGGAAGGATATGAGGAACAATTTTAGATGATCCAAACCACACCACTCACCCTCTATTTATAGAGAATATTGTGTCTTTTTAAGAGACATGCATCTATCGGATGGTAGTTAGACCGGCCGTTCTCTATGGATCGGAGTGTTGACCTCCAAAAAAGACGTAGGTCCAAAGGTTGATGGTAGCCGAGATGAGAATGGTCAGGTGGATGTGTGGTTTTACGAGATTGGACAAAATTAGGAATGGAGTAATTAGGGGTTTAGCCGAAGTGGCCCCCATAGAGGAGAAGATAAGGGAATCGAGGCTCAGATGGTTCGGCCACGTGAAGACGAGAAGTGTGGCCGCCCCAGTGCGGAGGTGTGAGAGGATCAACCCCCCGGTGGTAAGAGAGAGAGGGATCGACCGAAGAAGAGCCTAGAAGAAGTGGTTAGAGAGGACCTGAAAGTTGTCAGTCTGACGGAAGACATGACTCATGATAGGAGGCTGTGGCGGGACAGGATTAAGGTCTCTGATTATAGGGGACCGACTCCGTAGGAGGCAGTAGCTTAGGCGGAGTGGGGCGGGTAGGGTTTGGTTTGCTTGCTTGCAGGTTGTGCTTTTTTCGGGTTGTGACGGCACCATGCACCCCTGGTTTGTTGAGGTATGTCTCTGCTCCTTCTTTATTTGTTATCCGGAACCTTTTCTCGTCCTCTCTCTCTCTTACTCAGTAAATGGTTTTGCAACCGTTTTCTCTATAAAACTTTTTCACAAAATTTTTTTGTGGGTCGTATGGAATTAACCTCTCTATGGGTAGGGATACCGGTAGAGGTAAGATTGTCTACACCTGGATCTCCCCAGACCCCGCGAAAGCGGGACCCACACTGGGAGTTTGTTATTGTTGTTATTGTAAGAGACATGCATTTTTTCATGAGATGGAATCTCGTCTATTGATTTTAATCTCAATGGTGATAATTGAAGATACGCTTATCAAATTAGTTAGTTAATTAGCTAATTGCATATCTTCAATAGAAAATAATATTAATTACTAATTATATTTAATAGAAAATAATATTATTTATTAGATGCCTTTTGCCAAAAGTCACAGTTTGCACTAGCATCTTTTGGAGCATTTAGTTAATGCCAAATAATAATAAAAAAAAAATCATGTCTCGTATAAATTTTCGTTTTTATGGAAATTAATCCAACATTCCCCCACCATTTCCATAATAAATGGTGTAACGAATTTCTGGAGGTCTTTGTGCATAAATGGAGATGTCGTGCGATTGAACCTCTTCCTTAGTGACTTGTCCGTCGAATATTCAGGTTCATGTGGTAGACTATACTTTAAACCAATAAACCTTTCTCAATACTTCCATCTAAGTCACGCATAGGACTTCTGTCCCATAATCCTGACCTTTTTGACCGATCATGTGTCATATATCCATTCATGAGCATATCAGAGTCAAGTCCATATGACTGTGCTAAGATGGTCTTGCTTAAATGCTCATATATGTAAACCCTTACATTATCCCATAAATATTATAACATGAAACTTCAGAATTAGAGAAATAAGATTTTATTTTCATTAACTTGATAAATACTCACTATTACTCCGAGGCATACCAGGGTCTTACAAGAAATTTGTCAAAGTTAATAACTTATTTCTAAACATTCTAAAAGTTCTTCATGTAAGGTGCATTAAGAGCCTTAGCTCATCCTCTAAATTAAAACTAAATATGGGAATCTAAGTTCTCCGTCCATGGATGGGAAGTAAATGAGTGCTTCAAACCATTCTTATGATGTACTTTGAATTAAGGAACTTAAGACTGAATGTTTTCATCAACCTTTAAGTTGAGTTTTCACCATAGAGGGTTTTGGACATCATTTTCATCAAGCATTTTTTAGGAACAGTGCACCTCGTGTTTAAAAAGCCCGCTCATTCGCCTCGAAGTCCGCACCATCGGGCCCCAGGACCCTTTGCGCTTTTGTGCTTCTCAAGCTTTTTCAACTTAAGGTTATGGCATGCCAATGAGTATGACTAGGGTTACTTGTATATTGACTTAGCTTGCCAACGGCAAAAGCTATATCCGGTCTTGTGCAAAACATTGTATATATCATACATCCTATAATCCTAGCATATTCACATTGAGATACTGGTTTTCCAGTATTCTTTTGAAAGGTTTAAACTTACATCAAAAGGCATGGAGATAGGTGATGCAGGATAAGGATAAAGGAGAATTAAGAAGATATGGATATATCTTAATATTGGCATATGTGAAGTATTTTTATAATTTATTATCTTTGTAGGTTATCTTTTAGTATAAAATATTTTTATTTTTCTAGATTATTTTAGTTATCAAAATCTTATCGTAATATTTAGATTTATTTTATATACCTTTTTTCAGTTGTATTGATTCCTATATAAACCTCCCTCGTGCTTTTGGGAAAGACACACTTGAATGAATTGAATTATTGAGTTTTCGAAAGTTCTTGTGTGATTTTCTAGGTGTGGGAATTGCTCTTAGAGTGTCCTACATCAAATTGGTATCAGAGCTATTCGATCTTAGCCTTGCCTCTTATTTGCTTTTCTCATTCAACCCTCTTTCCCTCCACATCAGATTCTAGTAAAAAAAAGGGGAAAAAACCTATTGTCCAAACCCTAGACCACATGCAACCCAGCCAACAACCACCATCAAGCTGACCACCCAAATCTGCCAATCACCAACTGTTGTCCAACCCCCCATCCACTGCCATTACTGCCAACTAGGTTACTTATCAAAATTCTTCTCAACAAAGGCCATTTTTGTTCACATGTTGCTATTTGGTGCTACTATTAACAAGCTGGTGCAACTATGGTCTGCAACTATGGCCTGGTGTGAAAAACATCATCGGGCTTTGTTTTTGATAATTCATGATAAAGCACCTCCGGTTACGATAAATGTTCTGTACCAAGTTTTCTCTTCTTATGGAGATGTAGAAAAGATTGCTAGATTTCAGACAAGGGGTGATTTTCATGCTCGAGTGAATTTCTACTCTTACAGGGATGCCATCCATGCTTTTTGCAAACTTCAAGGTCGCGAGATTTACGATGGTTGTTGTGAGTTAGATCTTTACTTTGCTAGTGAATTCATTTGTGGTTGTAACATCCTGCCTACTCTGATGACAAAGAACTCCCAGTTACGAAAAATCTTTTATACCAAGTTTTCTCCCGTTATGGGGAAGTGGAAAAGATTGCTAGATTTCAAACGATGGGTGATTTTTATACTCGAGTGAATTTCTACTCACATAGGGACGCTATTAATGCCTTTTGCAAGCTTCAAGGTCATCATATTTATGAAGGTTGTTGCGAGTTAGATGTTTACTTTGCTAGTGAGGTCATATGTAAATGTAAGCCTTACATCCCTAGGTATATGTTGGACTACAGACCTCCTCGAACTCCTTTGATACCCTGGAGAATTCCCACTAATAATTATAAAGTTTCATCTTTAAGGTGTTACACAAGACTGCGGAATTGTTATTTAGATGAGGAACATCCTGCCTACTCTGATGCAAACTATAAGCGAGCGTTCACAAAGGACGATAAGGAGAAAATCTTCAAAAAGGAGTCTAGCAAAGAAGAAGTTGAGCTGACAAAACCCCACCAAGTCTTAGACACCAATATTTCATGCAATGTGTTGGCCGATAATGAAAATTGCCGTCTTTCTTGGTTTGACTCTCAATCTTATGTGGATGAGACACTTAAAAATAAATCATCCACTCTAGATCTTACTGATGAAGCTTTTCTAAAGGAGGTTGACAAAGTCCAAGCGAATGAAGAGGATGTGCAAGTACAGACGAATTTGGGCCAACTTCCAGGAGAGACTAGAGTGACCCAAGGAGCTATTGCACATGTTGAATTTTTCATTCCACAGGGCTTTTTTGAGAAGATTGAACGTCATTCGATGTTTACATGGTTACTATCATTGGGGAATATTCTGATAAGTCAGATTAAAAAACTCTATATTCATGTCAAATCAATTTTGATTTCTTCATCTTCAATTTTGTTGCATTTCAAAACTCGATGACGAGTTTTTTCCAACCAGGGGAGAATGATGCAGGATAAGGATAAAGGAGAATTAAGAAAATATTGATATATCTTAATATTGGCATATGTGAAGTATTTTTATAATTTATTATCTTTATAGGTTATCTTTTAGGATAAAATCTTTTTATTTTTCTAGATTATTTTAGTTATCAAAATCTTATCATAATCTTTTTATTTTTCTAGATTGTTTTAGTTATCAAAATCTTATCTTAATGTTTAGATTTATTTTATATACCTTTTTTCAGTCGTATTGATTCCTATATAAACCCCCCTCGTGCTTTGGGGAAAGACATACTTGAATGAATTGAATTATTGAGCTTTTGAAAGTTCTTGTGTGATTTTCTAGGTGTGGGAATTGATATTAGAGCGTCCTACATCAATAGGTTTACAATCAAAATTGTTAAATCTTTTCAACACCTTTTCAATATAATGCGATTGAGACAATATCAATCCATTGTCAACCCTTGTTATCTTAATCCCTAAGATAACATCAGCTTCTCCCAAATATTTAATATCGAAATTTGGGAAAAAAATCTTTTGGCATCCTCTACTTCCTTATGATTTGTAGCAAAAATCAACATATCATCTACATATAAGCAGATGATAACTCCTTTATGACCAGTAAGTTTGGTGTAAACACACTTGTCGGCATCATTTTCTTGAAAATCATTTTTCAAGACGACCTCATCAAACTTTTGATGCTATTGTTTTGGGTTTGCTTAAGTCCATACAAGGAATTAACTAATTTACAGACCTTGTGCTCTTGACCTAGCACAACAAACCTCTTGGGCTTACTCATATACACCTCTTCATTTAGATCATTTGAAATGCCGTCTTGATATTCATTTGGTGAATTACTAGATTATGTACGTACGCTAGTGCTAGTAACAATCTAATAGTAGATGTTCTAGCAACCAGGGCATATGTATCAAAATAATCTATGCCCTTTTTTGGAGTATTCCCTTTGGCTACTAACCTAGAGTTTAACTTAAGAATCAAACTATCAGGTTCTTCTTTATTTTAAACATCCATTTACATCTAATGGGTTTACATCACGGTGGGAGATCAACTAATTTCCAAGTCCCATTGTTCACAATAGAAGTCATTTCATCATCTATTGCTTCTTTCCAAAAAGAAGCATTTGGTAATGACATTGCCTCCTCATATATTAATGGATTCGATTCCACATTAAAACAATATGAAACACAATTAGAGATTAAATCTCTAGACCCCTCAACAAGTTAGAAAAGAAAATCCGGCCCATAATTTTTAGTCTTTCTTGCCCTTTTACGTCTTCTAAGTTCAAGTACATCGTCATTATTAACCTCTTGTTGATTTTGTACTTGACTATCATTAAGTCCCAGTTCTAAAGCTTGAGAAACTATATCTCTCCGTCTAGGAATAGATGAAAAACGAGTTTCATCAAATAATGCATCCCTAGATTCAATGATAGGATTAACGGAAATGAAGTCATTTGGTTCCATAGTCATGAACCTGTATGCTTTACTATGTAGAGCATATCCAATAAAAATGCATTCAATTCCCTCTTTACCTATTTTATTTCTCTTAGGTTCGGTTACTCTTACTATTGTCCTACAATCCCAAACTTTGAGATGATTTGTTTTGTTACAAAATTCATAATGAGTGGTCTTACTCCTCTTATTTGGAACCCTATTTAGGACATAACAAGCAGTTATATTGCTTCTCCCCAAAAGTCATGTTCTAATCATGAATTAGAAGGCATAGCATTAACCATCTCTATTAAACTCTATTTTTTCTTTTGGTACACCATTTTATTGTGTTGTATAGGGAGCTGTCACTTCATGAATTAGAAAGTTATAATGCGTTGAAGAAAAATTCACACTGAATGAAAGCAAACCTGAATTTGTGGGTTCCAAGCATACTGGAAGTCTGAATGATAAACAAGTCGGCTATTTCTTTGCAAATTTGTGGGCACACAGTATCAGTGGGTTAGTTGTCAATACACGTTCTGGTGTTATTTACCTGTACAACCGAAAGGGCCTGACAGTGTAATCACCAATGCCACATATTTTAGTCACTTTAGCATCAATGGCTGTACGACCTAAGGATTGATTCTGATGAACACTGAAGAGAGAAATTGAGGCATAACTACCATTGCATTATCTTATCCTCACTTTACCTGTGACTAATTTCTTGCTGGCTGATGTCACTAATTTTCGAGGACCCTAAGTTCATTTCGTGCATCACATATATAGTTGAACCTTTATGTTATCCACACACATAAATGCATAGGAAACATGACTTACGAGGAGTTGCTTTTAAAGTATATATGATATGTGTTTTTTGGATTATCTTGAATGGCTTATAATTGCCAAGGCAGAAAATGCATATGCATGTATATATCCAAGATGCATATCTTGTGTATTAGTTAGTTGTATAACACGGTCATGATGAATATATGCACTCAGCATTGATGAGCAATTTGGTTCACATGACAATCTCATCATCAAATGTGTTTGTAGAAGATAGCCTATTCATCAGGCTGAACCCATATACATGTTACACATGAGGAGGGAAAGGATAATGTTTTTCATTTTTGTATAAAGACAATGTTGTGATTGGAAGTTAAGATGAAGTATTGTGACTTATATCATTTGCTGATGACATCGTTAAATTAGTGAAATTAAGGACTTAACAAAAAAGTTTGAATAGTGAAGGTATACTCTGGAGTCTAAGGGATTTGGATCACATAGGTAAAAGAGGATAATGTCTAGAATGTAAGCTTGGCGAGGAGGGGCAGATAGATGTCTACAATCGGCGATATTGTGAGGCCGAGGGTTAAGATGTTTGAGCTATACAAGTCAAGGATAATATTGAGGACATTAGTCACCATGTGAGTGACAAAGATGGGGAAAAAAAATGCAATTTATCATGTCATGCAAACCTCATGGTGGTTACTCTAACCTCAATTAACGTCCATCTCAAATTGTTGGCATGCTAGTAAGACTCAATTAAGAGCAAAAGATGACAATGGTTGCACAGATGAGGATAAAGTGATGGATGTGTGGCCATGTAAAATTAGATAAGAGTAACAAAAGAAGTCAGCAGAAAGTAGGAGTGGCAACATTTGAGGTCAAGGTATCTTAGATGGTTTGGACACATCAAGAGGAGTATAGTTGGATACGCAAGGAGATGCAAGAGGACTAGCATTAAGTAAGAGTGGTAGAGGGAGACCAAAGAAAAACCTAGATGAGCTTATTAAACTGTTTTTGAGCCAATTGTGGGTCACATAGGGCATGAGTTGGATTAAGAGTATCTGGAGACCTAGAATTAGGTTGTCATTGACCTCAGGTAAGCTTTCCATTTAACCGTGTTTTGGCTCCTAGGCACTCAGTAATTCCTCCTCAGCACTTACTATGCACTTTTACAGAAAGTTTGTGTAGTAACTAACTTTTGTTCTTGTATGGCAGGTCTACAATCTTATACTCGTTTCCTTCCCACCTCGCCCAGGGTGGTACCCTTCTTGGGAAAGATATTTTGTGGATCTCTCAAGCCTAATCCATATTATGTGGTGTTCTGGTTGCCATTTTATGATGTAAGACCATATTGTTTAAGGGATGGCCAGTAGAAGAATCGATATAATTGTGTTTACCTATGAAAGAGCTTTCCTCATGAAGTATTGTTTATGTTCTTAGCTTTACTCCCAGAGGCTAGTATTTTGATGTCCAACCTATTTGAAAGGCATACACTGTGTATCTTAATACAGAGGGCTAGAATGGGACAAGTGGCAACCTTTAGATGATGGTGACCATTTCCATATTGCTCAGGGTGTGCTCTTGGTGAGGACACTGTCGGTCACTGGAAGATCATGTAACTAATTGGGAAATCGGAGAGATGAGGCTAGCGTGATGGGGGAGATAATTTAGCCTTTTTATGTGTCAGTTTTGTTTGCCTGAAAGAATTACATTGGAAATGTAGGGTAATATAGCCAAGGGAATAAATGATTGCCTCTGTGAGTCATGTGCATGGGAAGGTAGATAATCGAATTCATAAACAATGAACAAAAAGAACCTTACTTTGTAACTCTTTTCGTTACAGAGGTGTAATTAGGTCTCAGTACAATTTTCCAACTTCTCCATGAACAAACCTGCATGTCCAAGTGTATGCTCAGAATATTGGAACAGATAAGATGGTCCTGTTGACTTAGACAGATGAATTATACTATGAGTGGTGTAGTGTTTTGATTTGCTTCCTATATGCCTTTTCCTGCATTACCAAGGGTTGAAAAAACCTTAAGCTTAGACAAGAACTTAACATTGAACACATCATTTTTATTCTAGTCTTTCCAATCAGCATCAGTCCAGGAACACTTAGGTCAGGAAGGCCTGGTGATTACAAGTTACTTTGATCCCATTTCCAGTTAATTAATATAACCCAAATCAGCATAAAATTTTCTTTTCCCCTTTTGATATCAATGATTTGCAAGATTTGCGCGATAGATATGCTTGAAGATTATAGAATATATATGTGATGATATTGCATAATAGTTGAGTAAAATGATATTGGCTGTTAGTATATGCTTTTTATTCATTTAGCTGGAGTCTTTTACTGTTGGTTATTTTTGGCTTTGAAGTATATGCTTCATATTTATTTTCTACTTTTTTTTTGGGGGGGGGGGGGGGACGGGGGGGCGGGGGGTGGAGAATCAATGCATATTCAATCAAGAGTGTAAAAGAGACATCCCTAATGCAATCACAGAGCAAAATTGTTATCCTAACCTTTCTTAATCCATCTTGGTCACGGACTCGCAAGCCTATGAGAGGCACTGGGGGCAAGTATATAGGAAGTGTACACATTTAGTTGTCTCTACTAAGCATGGTACATTGCCTCTATTTTCTCCAAGTTTGCATCAAAAATTCTGTCATTACTCCCTCTTCGACTGCTGTTTCACTGACATTGGGGATTCACTAATGAAATCGCGGAATTATAAGAGCTAACATTAACTAATGAAGGTGGCAAAGAATTGCTTACTAATCCAGGCATAATACAATGCCTCTATCGGCTATGTAAATTTCAAAGCCAGGCAGGCTGGACTGAGTATATTTCATTAGCAATAGCCGATATTACAATTGCATTTGATTATTGATGCCTAAAATCTCACAGATGAATCATTACGTGAACGGTTTCGTAACTTGATTGTAGGATGAGCCAAGTTATTCAGAGGCACATGCTGCATGCAGACAACTTGGACAAACTCGACCAATCTTCCCTTGAGTTGGAGGTAACTCAACTGTCTATTCTTGTGAATGTATTTTGCTGGTTGTGTGCCTTCATGCTTAATCTCGGACATTGACTTGACGTAATCTGTATTTTTGTACGTATAATCAGAATACTACGTGCGCTGTGCTAAGCAAAGAACTTGACAAGAAGACTAGAGACCTAAGGTACAACTTTCAGATCACCTGGGGGCCCCCCCCCCCCCAAAAAAAACAAAATCCTTTAAAGAAAAGAAGAAAGTTTGCTGCTCATTGAGCTCTGCAAACTCGAAAGGAAGATGCATGCTAATGAGTGCGGCAATACATATGGCAGCCACTTGAGCGGAGAACAACTCGAAGAAATGAATCTTGATGAGCTAATCAGGCTTGAAAGACAAATCGAGAGGGGACGAAATAGACTTCGAAGAGCAAAGGTTTTTACCTTTTACTAGTAATATGTTATTGTTATTACAGTGATACGTAAGTGTCAGCGTGAGCTTTTTGTTGGGTAAACTAATTAGGGTTCACCTTCACCAGGGAGAAATGCTTCGGAAAGAGATTGTTTCCTTGAGAGAGAAGGTAGACATGCAACTTCTTTCCGCGTTGTGATTTGGAATATGGTTTGTTCATTGACTGTTGATTGTGGTCTAACATACTAATGATGGAAAATTGGTAGCAAGTTCAACTGACAAAGGAAAATGCAAAGTTGAAGAACCAGGTACAGATGATGGGAAGTAAAAGCCTTACATATTATTTTCTGAGTAAGATCCTCAGACTTGTTTTTGGAATCGCAAATGAAAAGTTTACATGGGGTGTACAATTACAGATGAATGATGCATCCAAAGAACAAGATTCTCTGCTGGAGTTTGTCCAAACTTACGAGTCTGGCAACCGTAATTTTCTGTCATCTGCTAAGACTCCATGGCCAATGCGCGCAGAAGACCATTTGATGTCTGATAATTTTCTTAGATTGGGGTAAAACATCCCATACAGTGCTCTTCTTTCGTCGCTTTGCTGTGTCCTTTTCTTTCAACACTATGATAGGAAAATTCTCGTAATATCGTTCTTTATGCCCTAATCAATGCAGCCTTCCCATATACAATGGAGGTTAAGAAGCAGCTTTTGCAATGGAGTCAAGTTATGAGGCGCAAGCATACAAAACCACAGCAAAGAAAGAATAGACCTCGAATATGTGTGATCGATATCTGTAATAATCATGACTATTTATGTAAGATGTATGATGACTAAGGTCCCCAATTTGGGGGCTGTTTGTAGTAGTTGTACATGAAGCAATAAGCACGACAATCACTCGATCAGAGCACCAGATTAGATGCACCAATTACATGTATGCGTTCAGAAGAATATGGAAACTGTGGTAATGATGTAAATAACTTTATAATGTAAACAAGTTTGTAATTGTATTTGTACTCACTTGTTTGACTGTAACTTGTAAGATACGAATAACAACTATCTTGTGTTTATGATTACCACATTTTATGCAATCATGCATGTGTTACAAAATTGAGTTTACAACTAGTTCGAGTGCCAATTACCCTCCCTATGTATAAGCATTTCACTAAACAACTACAAGTTTCATCTATTCTTACTTAATGATGAATTAAGTACTGCAAAACTTACTGATAGAGAGAATGATGTCCGGCCATTTGCCTAATTTACCGCCAAAGTATTGCCTCATTCATAGCCTTTTTCCGTCTCCTCCCACTCCCTCCTCAGCTAGCCGCCATAGCCAATTAGCCATTGTATGCGACCACCTTCCTCAGTGACCCATATTCTGTAATTCCACCCGCTACCCTGTTTTTCCTTCCCTAACAAAATCTTTTGTTAGCAGAAAAGATCATTAGTTTCTTCAATTATTATTGGGTTCTTCTCCCCCCCCCCCCCCTCCCCTTTCAAGATCAAAGAGACCCCAGAAAAGAAAACCCAGGAACATAATGATAGAGATTAAGATGAGATGATTTGATGATTAATGTGAGATGATCCCTGCAGAATCTCCATATTCACCATTCCATGTTATAACCCAAACAAGGAGAGAGAGAGAGAGAGAGAGAGAGAGAGAGAGAGAGAAGAAAGGGGTCTCAAGCCCTTCCTGTTGAATGAATTTTGACCCCATCCATTCATCCTTCAGGGCGGAGCTTGCATTCCCATTTCATTAGAATTTTAATCAAAAATTTTTAAATTTTATTTTCAAATTGAGGATCAGAGAAAGTAAACTGGGGTTGGGTTTAAATTTTGTTGAGGTTGGAATAAGACTGAAGAGAATTGAAAATTGAATGGGTGAGGTAGTGAAGCAGATCCTAACAAGGTCGGTGCAGTTAGCGGACCAGGTCAGCAAAGCCGCCGACGAAGCCAACCAGTTCCGCCCGGAATGCCTTGACCTCCAAGCTAAGACCAAGAAGCTCGCCGACCTCCTCCGACAGGCGGCGCGTGCAAGTAACGACCTCTACGAGCTCCCACGCGCCGCATCATCGACGACACCGAGCAAGCATTGGAGAAGGCCCTTTCTTTGGTGGACAAGTGTCGCCCCGGGTCCAGCATCAAGCGCGTGTTCACAATCATCCCCAACGCTGCGTTTCGGAAGACCTCCTCGCAACTCGACAACTCCATCGGGGATGTGACGTGGCTGCTTCGAGTGTCGACCACACGGTCGGAGGCTAACGACGACTATGATATCGGATACTTGGGTTTGCCCCCCATTGAGTCGAATGAGCCCATATTGTGTCTCATTTGGGAACAGATTGCTAATCTGTCCTCCGGGAGCCTCGAGGAGCGGCCTGATGCGGCTGCGTCGTTGGTGTCGTTGGCGCGTGATAGTGACCGTTATGGGAAGTTGATCATCGAGGAAGGTGGGGTCCCGCCCCTCCTCAAGCTAGTTAAGGAAGGGAGGGCCGAGGGTCAGGAGAATGCTGCTCGAGCCATTGGGCTATTGGGTCGGGATAAGGAGAGTGTGGAGCACATCATCAATGCCGGGGTGGGTGCGATATTTGCTAAGATTCTTAAGGATGGTCACATGAAGGTTCAGGCCATGGTGGCTTGGGCCGTTTCGGAATTGATGGCCCATAATCCGAACCGCCAAGACCATTTTGCTCAAAAAAATGCTGTTCGGTTACTCGTTAGTCACTTGGCTTTTGTAACGATCCAAGAGCATAGTAAATATGATATCGGGGCTAGGTTGGGTCATAACAAAATGTCTTCTCTACAATCGGTTGTTATGAACACTAAGAATACGGAGGATAAACATTTAAACGGTAATGAACATGCAAGGCAATAACTTAATAACATAAAACCACAGAGCGGGAAGTCTCAACCCTCCCAACAAATGGCCTCATTGATCTCCAATGCGTTACAAGAGAAGCGCACTACTAGCCCTAGTGATCCGAATACCCAAGGAAAGAACATTCGATCCAAACATTACCCGACCCATCATCATGTTTTGACGGGTAGTAGCATTAAGGGTCGAGAGTTTGAGGATCCGGCTGTCAAGGCCCATATGAAGGCCATGGCGGCCCGGGCCCTTTGGTATGTGGCCAAGGGAAATGTGTCCATATGCCGTAGTATCACCGAGTGAAGAGCATTGTTGTGTTTCGCAATGTTGTTAGAGAAGGGAACAGTTGAGGTGAAGTACAACTCCGCCATGGCCGTCATGGAGATCACAGCCATGGCAGAGGAGAACATGGACAGCCAAAAGACCGCCTTCAAGCCCACCTCCCCGGCAGCCAGGGCGATCTTAGACCAACTGCTCAAGGTGGTGACAAAGGCCAACTCGGAATTGTTGATCCCCTGCATTAAGTCCTTGGGTCACTTGGCTAGGACATTTCGAGCCACAGAGACTAGGATCATAGAGCCCCTAGTCAAACTAATCGACGTGAACGAGCCAGAGGTGATGCTTGAGGCCGTCATCACACTAGTGAAGTTCGCCTGCTCGGCCAACTACCTATGTGCAACGCACTGTAAGACCATCATAGGAGCCGGTGGGGTGAAGCACCTAATTCAACTGGTGTATTTTGGGGAACAAATGGTTCAAATCCCTGCCTTGGTGCTTCTATGTTATTATATAGCCTTGAGTGTGCCTGAGAGTCAAGTGTTGGCCCAAGACGAGGTGTTGATCGTGCTCGAATGGGCCGCAAAGCAGGCCCATATGAACCAGGATCCTGCACTGGAAGTTCTGTTGCCTGAGGCCAAGGCTAGACTAGAACTTTACCAGTCAAGAGGGTCTAGACTCTAGAGGATTCGTCTAATTGGTGTACTACTACAATAGCTAGGAGATTTGGTGCATCATACTGCAATGTGTAGGAAAGTAAAGTTGCTGAGATTGCTATCTTAGGTAGATTTTTGAAAATTTGTCATGAGAGCATTAAGTGCGTGTAAATACACCCCCAAAAAATGTAGCGTGTTTAGGAGCTTTCACTGTTGTTTTTTACTCTTCTCTCTTTTCTTTTTTTTTTAAGACAGGGATTTATTTAGACAGATTTTGCAATTCGATATTGTGTATATACATACAAAATGTAGCATGTTCAGTTTGTAATCGCGTGTGGTAGTTGAATTACTTCTTAGTTTGTTTTCATGTTATTCTTGATGTTTTGGCTTGACATAGAATACAACGTTATTGCGTCATGAGGTAATCTACGACTCAAATGGATTATCTAACCATACTTAATATAATATTGCATTTCTATGTGTGAAATAAATTAATAATTATATGTGAAATTCATAAAATGAGGATGTCATTGCCTGTTATAGTATTGCAATGAAATTATGTGTATACCAACTGAACTTGTTTTGGGTCAATTTGTATTCATTGAGTGTGACCAATTAATGATAAATTACACATTTATCATCTTGCATGCATTTAAAGTTCTTTAAAGAGTTGGGATGGAGAGGTGGGTTCCTTGATGGATTCATTTATATGCAGGGTTGTAATAAAATGTAGTTGGCTTGTCGAATCCTCCTGATTTGACTCGATCAAAGCTTGGCCTGGGTCTGAGTGAAACTGGACATGACTCATGAGACATGCCCAAGACGAGTCGAAAGCTAAGTTTCTTAAACACTTATATGCAGAACATGAAATCATCATTAGGATTAATAAAATTTCATTCAAACCCCCTTTGTCATAAATCAAACGCAAGAAACCTATGACTTAACTTCCATTGCAACATTACATTGCCAAACTTTTTTAACGAAAACAAACACACGAAAGGAAAGGGCAACAAACCGAGTAACGCACAACCAAATTCAAACACAATCCCGAATTTTAAAGCTAACGGATCAAGTCCGAGCCAAACTCGATTCAGTTACACCCATACTCGGAATACTGGTTACACAAAGAGGGGATTGATTAGATGCTTTCCCTCGCTAACCTAGGGCTGAGCATAGCTGTAATTAAGGACCACTCTTTTTGGGGTGGGGGGTGTTAAGAAAGGTATTAAGGACCACTCAGTAGGTCCATAGGAATATAGCCTTTCAGGCATATGAGCATGCGGATGCTTGAGTAGTTTAATCTGTCAACTCCCACAGTTACGAACTCTTGCTTCTTCTCTAATTTTAAGTGTACCAATACCAGAATCTAGATGAACATAGGGTGCGAGGGTCCTTTTTTAATGGATTTATTGGAGTCTAAGGACGCTGCTTTGTTCACTACTCTCAGCTATCCAAATCCCAACCTGAATTAGGATGAGGGCTTTAATCAAAGTTATAAATATTAAATCGGTTATCATATCGTTTTTTATTTAAATAAAGCATATTGAATTTATGTATGTTTGGGTAAGATTTGTATCGTTTTGAATTTTACAAAAAATTAAAAATTAAAGTACAAAAAAATTTTAAAAATTTACTATATTGGATAATATTTGACCAAAAATATCGGTACCAGTATCGGTACACTTCGGCCCATACCGAGTGGTACGGTACAATATTTATAACACTAGTTCTAATTTATTAGTGTTGTCATGTATGAATGATTGAAGATTTGGGCTCTTTTTTTATTTTAAATAATTTTAGATGGAAAACTTATAATTCTTTACTATTCTTTATAATCAATTGCAACTAGTTATTGTATACAACTCTTTTTAAATTTTTTGACTCCGGATGATTTTTTTACAATTTATGAGATTAATTACATATGGTCTATTCCTTTAAACTTATTAAATAAGTAATTTATTGTTCATTATTGTTGATCATGACAAAAATTATGAGTAGAAAATGTAGTTGAACAATGATGAGTGCTGGTCAATGTTAAATACTGATGATAAATTAAAAAAACAATCGCATAATTGAAAAAGAAGTATTAAATAATTGTTCACCATTATTCTTTGTTGAGTACATTATAAATACAATTCACATATCTTTATGTACATTATTACATTATCTTGGTAGATAACCATACCAATCAACTTTCAGTTACTCTATTTAATACTCTTTCAATCTCAAATTACTTGTCTTGCTTTAGCAATATAAATTTTTAATAAAACAACATTTAATGTAATGCTTTGTTTGTTTTTATAACATAACCTAGCCTACTTGGTTATTGGCTTAACCATTGTGGATGTTTGGAAGCCACGAACCATGGTGGCATGGTGCAAAGGGATGATGGCGAACGTGCAACCACATTTTCTCCACTTTTGGTCCAAGGCACAATTTTTGCCTTATAAAAAGGCCATCACATAATCATTACTTGGTAAAATTACTCTCTTCTTCCGCATTGACTACATTATAAATACAATTCACATATTTTTTTATGTACTATTATTACACTGTCTTATCAGGTTACTATATTTATCAAACATCAACTACTCTGTTCAAAACTTATCTCAAACAAAAGTTTAAGGTGATGATTGAAGGCCTAAGAATATATTTATACTCTAACACGTCATCTGACGCGAATGCCATTCGGGCTTAAAGTATGAATGTTGTAAAGGCTCCCCCTACCTTACACAGCAAATCAACATGGGGCTATTGAGATTCAAACTTACGGTTTCTCGCTTAGAAAAACTTTGGTACTATAATCAAGAAGTAAATCAACCAAAAATTTAAGTTAAAAGTTGAAAGTTCATAAATAGATTTATATTCTGATAAGTAATTTGAGACAAATGAAATATTATTTTTTTATTTCTCGATGATTTAATGCTTCTGGGATTTTTTGCATGTATGTCTCGGGGACAGTTTCGGTTTGCCTATATGTAGGGAATTGAGGGTTAATAAGAAAGGGGACCCCAAGTGACAAGCATTACTGTGTGTCTTCAGTGTTCTCTTCCACTATTTAGTCAACAATATCCAAAACCTTTTTTGTTTTTCGTCTTATAGTTAACAATATCCAAAACTCTTTTTTTTTTGGGTGTGTGTGTGGTGGTGGTGGGGGGGGGCCCCCCCCGGGCGGCAAGTTAACAATATTTGGAACTTTTTTGTTTTTTTTGGTTTACATGAGCTATAGAGGTCAACAAATATATATAATAAAGGCAGAGAAATCGAACAGGGGACTTAATATACATATGAATGTATTTTTATTTAGGTTTGAATATTATTGATTATTGTATTAAATACTATTAGGAAATTAGTCCTTCGATGCTCACTGAATAAATAAAATAGATGGCGTGCAGACAGCATTGACTAAATAGACCCCGAGGATTCGATGAGCTAGCAAAACCCTAGAGACAAGGCTTGGTAGTTTCCTCCACATTGCTGTCTTTGGAAAACTACAACAAAGTGTATTCCAGAGTCTATTTTTCATGCCAACACAAGTTAGTTCAAGTGGTCCGCCATTTGTTCTTCTTAAATAAGATTTCAGATTCGAGTATTTTGAATGGAGAAAATTTATGATGCACGAGTTCTACTCCTTATTTGATCAACGGTAACTCGATTTTAATGAAATGAAGGATCAAATACCAAAAAAACATAATCTTTTTTCCATTTGCATTTATACATGGAACTTCAATCCACTTGCATTGGACTTGTAAAACAAGCCACCACAATGGACAATTGTTTCCCTTTTCCTTCATTGGAAGTGTTGGGCCCCGCATAATTGGGACCCAACACAACAATTACAAACTTCAAAAAGAATTATATTATAACAGTTTTTAAAATATAATGCTCAGGGGCTAAATTTAATTTTGTTGGAAAAGCTTAAAAGATAATTAGCAAGGGTAACAATCCACAAGTTAAGTAAACCCCTAACAAATAAGAATATTTCTAAAAATTACAAGAGGAAAATATCCATATAATATGTATTTATCAGAAAGAAACTTAATGCATTGTATAGGCACTCTGTGGCTGACAAAAAAAGGAAAAAGAAAAAGTTGATAGAGGTAGTCCGTCGTAAATATACAGTTGTAAATGTCTCCGGTGAAATCCAAGGGTGTAAAATACAAGCAATGTCTACTCCTGCGTCCCCAGCCGTTGGATACCATGGCCCATTCCCGTGTCCTCTCCGACTCACCTAAAAATCCCCCAAAAAAAAACAAATTATTAATTCATATCAAACGTGGCAAATAGAAGGAAAAGCCCTACCACCCCCCCCCCACTTCCCAATATAAGTATCACCCTACCTGCCCCCCCTTTCCCTTCTCACACAAAATATCTGAAGAGAGAGAAAAGAGGGGAGAGAGAAACAATGGCGGAGCAAGGCGGAGAGAGGATGAAGGGGACGGTGAAGTGGTTCAACGACACCAAGGGGTTTGGATTCATCACCCCTTCCGACGGCGGCGAGGATCTCTTCGTCCACCAGTCCTCCATCCGAGCCGAGGGGTTCCGCAGCCTCGGCGACAACGAGGAGGTCGAGTTCGTCATCTCCACTGGCGACGATGGCCGCACCAAGGCCGTCGATGTCACCGGCCCTAACGAGGGTCCTGTTCAAGGCAGCCGTCGCGGCGGAGGCGGCGGTGGAGGTGGTGGGTACGGCGGAGGTGGTGGTGGGTATAATGGAGGAGGGAGATCGGGTGGGAGGTCTGGTGGAGGCGGCGGGTACGGCGGAGGAGGGTGGAGCAGCGGTGGCGGAGGGGGAGGGTGGAGCAGCGGCGGTGGCGGGGGGTACGGAGGCGGCGGGGGTGGTAGCTGTTACAGCTGTGGTGAGCCGGGGCATATGGCGAGGGACTGTCCGAGAGGTGGCGGCGGCGGAGGAGGTGGTGGGGGCGGAAGGTACGGCGGCGGAGGCGGAGGAGGCGGGTCAAGCTGCTACTCTTGTGGAGGCCAAGGCCACTTTGCTAGGGAGTGCCCTAACAGTGGTTGATGGGTTTCTTGGTTATGGTTGAAAATTTGCAAGAGGGAGAGATATTTTGGGGGTGGTTGGGATAGCTTTTAATCATGCTTTTCTGATTTCTGATTTCTCTCTCTTGTTATTATATTACTAGTTCTATTTTCGGATATGCTGGGTTTTCTTTTCCCTTTTTTTTTCTTTTTAGTTATTCACTTATTAACGAAGTAAGTATGCGTGAATCAGATCGATGATGGTTTGGTAGAATCATCATCAGTAGGTTTTATGAATTATGATGATGGAAAAGGGCTTTTGGGCGTTTCTCTTGGGAATTAAGAAAATTGGAAAAAAATCTGGGAAACTGCATCTGTTTATGATCAGAAGTGTCAATATAAGTATACTTTTGCCTGGAATTGGTATTGCAATTGGATTCCCCATTTTGGATTAATGTTTGATTGATTGCGTTTTCCCATGCTTTTGATTCGAATTCTGTACGATGTGGATGTGTTTAAGGCTCAATAATGCTAGTAATTATGATAATTAAGCTTTATTAATTCACAGCCACAACGAAAAGGGCAAAAAGCAAGATTTGATAGCTAAGGGTAGGTGAATACCTGTTTGTAAACAGGGTGGTGAATTGAATATAGTCTTGCTTAAGTATGATATATAGCAAATAGACGACCAATATATTGTTTGATTTTGCTTAATTCAACCAGTTGTCTTGGGTTTCTTTTAGCTGTTGATTACTTTTACCTATGTAAAACTGTAAAGTCTCTTAATTGCGTCACTCTTCGAGGCGCTCGACTTTTCGTTGGTAATTTTAAAATATTTATTTTAACTCACTTTAATTTATTTTAATTCATTTTAACTATATATATTATATATATATATATTATTTTAACTATATATACATATATATTTATATATATATATTATTTTAATCAAAGTTAATTTATTATATAAAAAATTTAATTTATTTTAATCTATTGTAATTTACTTTAACCCACTTTAATTCACCTTAATTTATTTTAACATATTTCAACTTATTTTACCAATTTAACAATTTTTATTTACCAACGAAAAGAACAGACCCTAAGTCCCATGGATATTAGTCATTAGAGCACTTACAGCTGTTTACTCGCCCAAGGAGAGAGAAACGAGCAAGGGATTGCCGGCTCATTAATCTGCAGTGGCTTCCTTAGCACCCGAGCCTCACTAGGTTCCTCGGCTCCTAGAGCCAACTCGTGAGGGTTTTTTATTTTTTGAAAAATATTTTAAATTAGTTTTTAATATTTTTAATTAGTTTATCTTTTTTTTGGTTCTAAAATAAAGTTGTGTCATAGTGTAGGTCCAGAAGTATTATTTTATTTGGTGAGTCAAAGTGGTGAACCTTTCATTGGAGGAAGGGAGGATTGTGAGGTAAAAAATTAAAGAGAGTATTGATGTGACAGTAGTAGGTCCGCACCGATGAGCCAAAAAATTGACTCATTATTGAATTTGTTCTTAGTAATTGTTACTTCTACTTGTATTGGTTGCACCAATAGTTAAAATAGTTATATTAATTGTTAAATTGACTGTTAATATTATATCAAATGTAAGTATGTAACACAATACAAATTTACATAGATCGAACATCAATTGTTAATTTTGTATGATTAATTAATTTCCCATTGAAGATGACAAGTACTTTGTATTATTTGATGCTAAAACCTTGAACTCCTAACAAGTAATTGCCACAATGAATTGGAATACTAGTTCGGAGTAGAAGTTGTTAAGGCTCATGGTCATGAGAAATGTGAAATTTAGAGGGACAATGGGAAAAAGATGAGGGGGAATCAGGTGCGCTGAAGCAGGAGAGACATGATACAGTGGGGCAGGGAGCAGGTAGGCTTTCCTTGCACTCGGAGAGGGTCAGTCCACCTAAAAACAGTTTTCAGAAAGAGGCAGAGGACAATACGAGATATTTGTCATCTTCCGTTTGACTAGTCTTCCCCCCCGCCCCATATCTCTCCTACTTCGTCCTCCCAAGATTTATTTTATTTTATTTTTCTATTTTCTATTATTTCGTTGTCATTGTTTTCTCTCACTTCTTTTTCTAAAAATGTAAAGTGCTTATTTTTAGTCCTACTTTTATTGCTCACGGCGAAGATATTTTATGAGAAAAATCCCTTTTATCAATTTCATTATTTATTACTTTTTTTTTTCCAGTTTTGACAATGACTTCAACAATTTCATATAACACTAGAAGGGTTAAGACTTTAAAAAAAAAAAAGAAATTGAGAATTTCAGATATTTGTTGATTAGCTAACCTAATTGAAACCTCGTATAAGTGGGCCTTGTAGAAGAAAAATAAAAGAAAATTGGTCACCCACAGTGATGTCAAAAGGCCTTGTTGTCCATCTCTTAATGGGCCTTGGTGTCCTTATCGTGGGCCTGATCTATGTTTTCTCAAGTAGTCCGTAGTGATGTCTTGTCCACTTCTGTTTGTTATTGGACCTACGCACTTAGATTTGTTCTTTATGGTCCACCACATCTTAGAGTCATGACAAGTGTGAACGGATTGCCTTGCTCATATCTCACTAATTTGATGCAATGACTGAATCGTGAAGAAATGTATAAAATTTTTATTTTTAGTTTGATGTGAACACATTCGATTTTTAAAGGCCAAAATTGAAGTGGACATATCAAGGTAACATCGGTATGTGTTCCGTTATGAGAAGCCAATATTCATTATTTACGTTACATTAATATGTTCGTACAAAAAATTATTAAAATTCATAACAAGGATACACCGTGGAACAATTTCCTTTTTTTTTCTTCTCGATTTTAGCACCCAGATTAACTCGGCCTCGTATAGGCGTATCCAACACAAAGAGAAAACTTAAATTGCTCATGTTTGGGATAATTAGGCATTTGAAGGAGATCGACTAATGGCAAATTAACCAAAGACATTACATTGCATCATGTATTTTGCTACTAACATAATCTTTGGGCCGTAGTTTCCATGGCCATGAAAGTCCGCGTCCGATGGCCACAATCAAAGGTGGCGAGTATGGTTGAGTGGTGCAGGGGCAGGCAAAGGAGCCGTTGCATTGATCACAGGTGGATGCAGTGGTGGCGGATGACATTGGTAGCACTTTGTGAACAAACCAAAGGTGTCGATTTGGTGGATGAAGTTAACCATGCTAGCCCATCCTCCGAATCCAAACCCTACCACGAGCACCCACCCTACTACAAACATGTTAAGAGCATATGTTCCTGCCCACCTTCCCACCCACCTTGGCGGTTGCTCCACTGCATTCTGCATTCAATTTTCATGGACTTATATATGCATGGTTAATAAAATAAACAAACCTAGTTACAATATGTGTTCAACTTTAATACAACGTTAACTCATAGACATGACTGCCTGTAGAGAGACCGATTCTAATAGACATGAGTTCAACTGTGATAGGTTTAGTCAATTAATTACCTCGCGTGCAGCAGGAGAACGAAAGGTGAACATGTGAGCTAAGGCAGGGATGATGTAGACGGTGAAGCTAACAAGGAGTGATCCAACGGTGGAGTTGATGGGTCCGAAGAAGGGGAAGATGATGGCTAGAAACCATATAGGGATGACCACCGGAAGCCTAGCAGCTGCGCGTTTGCACATGCTCTTACACTCATGTAACCCTATCGCCTTCTCCCATACGAAGTACAAGGGTGTACATGCGAACCCAAATGTGATGAACTGCACATTTTAATTATATCGTTATGATAATTCATTTTAGTAAATTTCTTAGGAACTGGTATGTTAATTAAGGATGAAAGGAAGCATGGTTGCCTGGTGGATGAGCATGAGAATGACAGCCATGTCGCGGAAAGGAGAGCGAGGAAGGAGAGAGAAGGCATTGGAGTGATCAAGAAGCATGTCTCCAAAGGCCCAATACACTGCTGATGCTGATGGCAGTGTCAATGTTAACACGTACAGAGTTGCAAGTAAATATATCGCCTTGAACTTTTGTGGCTTCCACATTGCGTGCATTATCTCCCTGCACATCCCCACCCAAATATTAATCTCTGAGTTTAAACTTAATTAAATCATCAAAATAAACTACTTGGTCATATAATACGTAGGTCTACTTAGACTCAAATTGAAAGCCAAATTTAATTTCTTTCTTTCTAAAAATTAGCACAACCCAATTAACCGTTGAATTACAAATCGAAAACCGTACACTATAATAGCTTGTTTGGTTTTATGTAATCGAAGTGGTAATGCAATCAAAATGATAATGGTGAATCCATTACCATGTTTAGTTACCATTAAGGAATGTAATCAAGATTGCATTGTAATTACATTTACCTCAATCTATGCAATTATAATTACTTGACTTTTCCTAAACAATTTTGATTGCATACCTTTGAATCAAAATCTATCCAACTATAAGCTATTATATTTGGGAACTTTCTCTCTCTTATCTCCATTGTCTCTCCTCTACTTCCCCTCTCTTATTACTTTGACACTATTTTTTCAAAGGTTTGAAGCCCCACTCACCCATCTCTCTCTCCTCTCCATATTAGATAAAGTTTAACCTAGACCATGATCGTATTATTGTAACTGTATTTTTGTATGTTCTAGACATTATCTCTCTCTCTCTCTCTCTCTCTCTCTCTCACACACACACACACACACACACACACGTCATCATCATCATCATCGTCATCTTCTCTCTACTTGGTAAACTTGAACAATATTACATTATTGTAATCTATAAGAAATAGAGTGAAGCAAGTCTCATGTGAAACATCGTAATCATGATGATAAGATATTTGATGATATTTATCAACGAAGCTACAAATAATTAAAATAGGCAAAAATAAAATGCGAATTGAATTGCAAGTACTTCGCGTCACGTGTAAAATCAAGTATTGTTTGTAGATGGATTCATTTCATTACACTTGTAAAAACTTTGTAACCAAACATTGTAATGCAATTATTATCCCATTCCATTACACTAACAATTGCATTACATGGTTGATTCCATTACATAGTGATTGCATTACTTTCAACCAAACGCTACATAACTTTCTCTTAGTTCCTTTCGTTGTTTCCACGGATGATTGCTAGAAACCTTATCGTATTTGGAAAAGATATAAGCAAAGGTTGTTTGTCTGCAGAGGTAAGACTGTCTATAACTGAATTTCCCCAAATCCTGATTTACACTATGGACTGTTGTTATTGTTGTTGTATGAAGAAGGCTGCTGGCAATTTTTGTTTCCACTAATCCAACTCTACGTATAATCCAACTCTACGTAATGTAAGGATTTTGATTTGAATTTGAGAAGAATCCCATAAAAAAAATGTTACAAATATCAGAATTCAGCAGTATTGCAAAATTAAATTTCATCCAATGAAGTAGGGACTGTGAGCATCAGACATCAGACTATCAGCAGTGCTGATACTGCATGCTTTTATTTCTGTTTACCATATTGAGATAAAAACAGGGAAAAGTAGATAAAAAGGACTAAAGACAGGTTTCAAACATAGGAAAAACCCTATGCATGCCATGCATATGACCATTCACTCTCAAATTAGCTGGACCCCATTTTATGTATGCATGCCTAAACATAAGAAAGGCAACATCTACAGCAGAAAGGAAAAACAAAAGAGTACTAGCTGTCTATATATTTTCTTGCAAAAATACAAATGAGTTTAGTTTGTGCCTTCTTTTTTTTTCCTTCTGTTCTTAATGAAAGTACAAGATATATTTTAATTTGCATATATTAGGCATTGTTCTCTTCGACTTGTTTTTTGAAGAATAAGTTCAGATAAGTTTAGTTCATAATAAGTTTAGTAAATAAGTTCAGAATAAGTTTAACAAATAAATTCAAAATAAATTCAGCAATTTGTTCGTAATAAGTTCAGTAAATAAGTTTAGATAAATTTAATTCAAAATAAGTTAAGACAAAATAAGTCGAACATAATAGGGTCTAAGACAAATAAATATAAACTGCTTCTCATGCACCTTATATATGGAAGTAGGCATACATAGGGATAAGGGTAGGTCATCTTAGATGAAAGCATGTTCAGAAAAATGTCTAAAGAGAACAATGATGGGTCATTTTCAATTGGGCCTATTCCTATAGTACAATATGAATGATTCACTAGCTAGTAAATGACAGATTTGCCCTTGGGACAAGCACCAGATCTGGATGTAAGTTTTAACCATTTATTGAATGAATATGATTAATATTGTTTTAGAGAATTGAGGGAATATTGAAATGACCATGGAGTTTGTTGTTGTTGTTGTAGGGAATATTGAAATGAAAAGGACAAGACTATTGGGGAAGTGTGAAAAGGACAAGAGTAGTAGTGTGGGTTTGTCTTCTTACACAGTAACAGCATGTCCTCCAAATGTGTAGAGAATGTTCGTAGCCCCTGTGAAGTATAACACGAGCTTGGTCGGTCCAGAATGCTTCACCCCTTCCACCTTTATTAATTAACAACAATTCATTAATCACATATATATATTTAAGTACTTACTTAACAAATAAAGTACTGTTCTATGTGTTAATTAATTGACATAATCTGCATATCGAGTTAGCGACACATACGTAGGAGCTAATTAATCAAGATTAATTAAAGAGGGGTAGGTCGCAGCACGTGATCATACCACATGGCTTAGCTTCTGGCTAATGCATGAGTATCAAGCATATCCTACCCATGCAAGGGTACCAACATAGCAAGTTTAGAATAATACTGAAACATTGGTTAATTAAATGAACTATACAATTTGAGATTAGTATGTATATATATAAAAAGGGGTGCACAAGCATCCCGCGTTCACGTAAGATCTGGGGAAGGGCCGCACCCCAAGGGGTGAATTGTAGGCATCCTAATCTGACTTTGTCAGTGACTGATTTCACGGCTCAAACCTATGACCTTTTTGGTCACACGGAGACAATCTCACTATTGCTCCAAGGCTCCCTTCATTAGTGTATATATATATATATATATACTGTAGTTTAATTAGTCCTATGGATGTCCCCAAGAGCTATATATCCTAAACTTGTTGAGAGAACGGTAACAACCCACATTCCCACTAGTTGGGTTCCAACTTTTAATTAGATTACTAGTTATAATGATTAGTGGGAACAACTAGTCTCCTGATTAAGAGGAGTGCTTTTAAGAAAGGCAGGGATATATTGTCATTGTGGTTGACTATTAGGGCAAAAAGATCTTATAGAGCATGCAATTAATTAGAGCATTATTGCCTTTCAAATTGTTGTTAATAATGTAGTATTATAGCAACTTTCGGCGATGAAACAAAATAAAATCATCTATAACTTTATATGCGGCTTACACTTAATTAAAAGATCGATTAGGATTTGTTATTGATTAAGCATCCTCACTTTGACAAGTGATCGATCGATCATTTAGCTTATGTTTTGGTCCAATTAGATAACTTTTTTCTATATTTTATGATAAGATGATCTCACAAACCTCGAACTTAGTCTAAAGACAAATGTACGTAGATATGTTGTGTATATGTGGTGAAAAAATTAAAGCGAAAAAGATCGAGAAAAGCGATATATACCTGGCCATGAAGGAGGGAGGCAATGGTGAGATACCAAGCAGTGTAGGTGGTCATAACCAAGCCAAGAAAGGACCAAATTCTGTAGTTGTGAAAGGATGGAATAAACACAGTGGTTGCACAGCATGCACCAAATATGTATGTCCAAGTCCTCTTGTCCAGATTGTCATTTATGTAATATATGTTGCTGCAAATACCATCCATATACATAAGAAATACTTACACATTAACCAAATTAAAACACATATTGAAATCAAATATAATATCGATTCGAGACCCCAACAAAAACAGAACCCACACTAAGAATGTATAGGCAAAAATAGCAGAATGTATACAGATACCTGGCACAGGCAATGAGCTGAATGACAGATCCAAAGAGAAGAAACGTGCAGTTAAATGCCAAACCCACATTTCTCCAGTGCTTTCCTAGTAGCCCATCTAAGACCTCAAACCACTGCATATATTCATATATATATATATGCATAATTTAATCAATTAAAATGTTAATTTAAATAAGTAAATATATAATTACAAGGAGATTGAGATATCGAGTATTAGGAGGTGTAGGCAAAAATATATACCTGAATGACATGATTCCTGAAATCAACCTTTTCTCTCTCCTTCCTAGTTCTGTACTCAACATAGAGGATGCTAATCAAGTAGGCTGTCCAACTTCCTAGCAATCCATAGAATAGCTGGAATGATATTCCTGACAACATCCCCAGCTGTGAGAATGAGTATGGCAATGTCAACAACACCTGTGCTACCTGCACCCACCATTACAATTAAGATACCAAACAACAAATGGAGCTTTCAACTGTCAGTTTAAACTTTTGGTTGAATAGACGAATTACCTGGTTAGAGGCGCAACTGAACCAAGCATCATAGGCGGAACCGCCATGCCAGAGGAGGTTAGAGAGGGCGGATTTGAAGCTCTTGGGCTTGGGCTCATCTTTCTCCATCTCTACGTAGTTGCCTATTATCACAGGCTCCACCTCTTTATCCTTGTCTACACCATTTGTAGCCATGGATTTGATTATAGCTAGCTACCTAAGTGTAATTAACTAGTTGTTTAATTTCTCTCTCTAAACTTGGTTTTCTTGGGTTAATGAAGGGAAATGTGGATGTTGGAGTTTGGTTAGAGGGTTATATAATCCTTGGGAAGGGGTTGTAATGGCAAAATGGGGAGTTGAAGGGGGGAACATATGCTTAGGTTTGAAGCCATTTATACAAAAACATCGCCTTTTTAAAAGCTGTACTCTTCTTGTCTTTGACCATTAGAGCGGGGAAAAAAAAGAGAAATCGTAATTTGTATTATATAATTAGTATTTTACTAATTATTATTGTAATTTTTTTGGCCTTGGATACTTTATTTTACTAGAATCGAGTTACTGTTGGTTTAATAAGAAGTTTTCTTCACTCACAAGACGTGAACCCGAGATCTTGCTTAAGGGAAACAAGTATAAAACTATTTGAACCAACCTGTGTTGATAATTATCCTAGTTATTTAATACTTATTCTCAAAGGTTTTGTTGGTTTTGACTGTACGGTCTTCGAGCATGGTTGGAGATTTTTTAGGAAAATTTTTTGGGTTTGGAGTAGTGTGTGAAATGTGGAAATTAAAAAATAAAAAAGCTTAATGTTGAGTTTTGGAGGATAATTAAGCGAGCGTGAGTGGGTTGTCCGCACGAGCGGGTCTCCCGCTTCCCAAGCCCTGTCAGTGTGTTTCTCTACTAATCAATGCCCTTTTAATTTAACCTCATGTAATTTCTTTTTTTTAAGAATTATAATCCTTCACATATAGTATTTTTTATTATGGGAGAATGTAAGAAAATGAATTAATTATATTTTCCTATGTTAATTTTTGAGAAAAACTAGTTATATTTTTTTGTCTTTGAAATTCCCACGTATATATACAGTTATAAATGTCATGACTCATGATACGTACAACTTACAATATATAATATAACAACAACAACAACAACACCTCATAATGTGGGTGTCACTTTCGTGAGGTCTGAGTAGATTCAGTTGTAGGCAACATTGCCTCTACTGACATTCCTACTCGTAAAGAGGCTGTTTCCAAGGAATAACTTACAATATATAATGTAACAAATTGATAAATAAATCTAAGTATCTAACAAAGATTTGGGGTTTGAATGACTAGTCAAACATTCACTGTATCTAGTTTGATGCAAATCCAACAAATTCTAAAAAAAGGATGATAATAAACATGCATGTTTGGGATTTGGCCAAACAAAGAGATAATTCTTATGTATAAAGCATGATATAGTATTGTGTATTGGCAAAAATCAGTAATTAATGGCTAATTAGAGTGTTTCGTAAAATTTGCAGTCACGATAAACATGAAGTCTCGATGCACAAGCATCTCGCATTCGCGCAGGATCCAGAAAAGGATCCCACCCCAAGGGGTGAATTGTATTGTAGGCACAAATTCATGATTAGGGCATGCATGATTACAAGTATGCACAAATGCCAGGCGATTAAATACTTGTATCAACATACTCATATAAGATAAAGGCACCACGTAATTATGACGTCATCAGACAGAATATTACTTTTAAAGTTTTGTACGAAACACTTAAATTGAGAAGGGTGGTGATTATGGCATGCTCTGTGTGTATTATTATGTAAAATGGTGGAAACATGGGGAATAATTAAAAACTAATTGAGCAGCAAAAATGAATTAATGGATTAATAGTAAATATTACTCAGAATTTAAGTAAAGTCTCGAGTTTGAGTATTATGAACGGAAAAAAAATCTGTGTTGAGAGCAATATGCAATGGTGATTCATAATTTTGGATTATAAGTGGAGGCCACATTCTCCACGTCATCCCACAAGTCTGTCTTAGCTATATTCTATGAATCACCAACTTATATCACCAAATAAAATAATATTTTATAGACCCCACTACTAACATAGTATTGAATTTTAGACTTTTAAGCGCTTAGTTGACAAAAAAAAAAGAGAAAAAATATGTGGAGAGTGGACCACAGCCGTGAGCTGAACCGTGAGGCAAGCGAAGCGGATCACTAATGCATGATATTATTTGAATCGTGAGTTAAATTTTTTGACTCGTGAATTTTACGTTGTAGATGCTCTAAGAAAATTTTATTATTTATTGAATCAATAATAATCCGAGTAAAATAAAGTATCCAAAATCGAAAAAAAGTAATTATCACTTGAAGTGATGAGAAAGGGAAGTGAAGACTGAAGAGGGAAAATAATGACGAAGGGTAGACCGAATGATTGCAAATAAAACGGGCGTGGATGCTTTTTATAATATCATTTTATTATCAATCAACAAAAAGTTGCTTTTTCTCTCACATGACACGCCAACTTTGTAATTCCCATAAAATAAAATCTTCATTTTTCCTCCCATACGTACACTCCCCCACATTGCCCTTCTTCATCACTCTTCTGGCCCATAACCCTAAGATATTCCTTCTTTTTACCTGTATGTATTGGAATTGATATTTTTAGGGTAAAATTATTTATATTTGAATTATTTTAAATTTTAAATTTTGTTGAGATGAAATCCTTCTAGAAAATCGAATGGTTTTTATAATAAATTTGTTGACAATTCATTTTTATAGGATCAAATTCAAACTTTTGATAAAATTAGGTTAGTTTAGATGTTCTTAGGTGATCTCATTTCATATATATTTATCGTGTACGTTCAGTAATGTATCACATTATTACATTAATTGTAGAAAAATTTTCAATAAGTTTCGAATAATATGTATATTAAGAACTGCATAAACTGATCAATCAAGTCATACGCTACACAAATCTATATCATTGACAATAGCACAATAGTTTTGTTTATAGTCAATTTATTATTTCTATGGTCTATCAATGCCTTGTTTATTATATTATGACTGAAAACTTATCCATGGACTAAAATTTGATTTAAGTGGTCACTTTATCCATGTCCAAGAAAAAGGAATAGATTGAAAATAAGGCTTGTCTCCTCTTGTCTTCCTCCTCCTTTTTCTTCTCCTTTGTATTTTAAATAAAGGAAAAGCCTGGCAAATGTTGGTGTACAATAAGAAGAAAGGTGATCGAGGAATAAATACAAGGAGGAAGAATACAAAAAGAAATGAAAGCCATTATGCATGGAGAACAGGCAACAAGCAATCACTGTTGACATTCACTGCTTTAGAGGAGAGAACAACAGGGCTTATCAATTCACAAGAGTAGTGAGTTTGAAGGCACTGCCTTTAACAATGTTAGTTTATCTGAGTTGGTTTTTATGACACAATAATTAATATTCACATCACAGCCTTCCTATGATCTTAATATTCATGGGTGTTTACTAATGACCCACCCAAATTGATTAAAACCCACCAATTCCATTTTCATTTGACAGTCATATTGGCTCACTTGGGTGGTATTGGATGCTTTTCTAGTGCTGATGGGACCTCAAGCATTCCCCTGCTCTGTTCTCTATCCCTAAAAACATAATGTCATGCTTACCTGAGCCTTAGCAGGCCTACCTACTTGCTCATTTTATCAGATATGGGGTTGAGACATGGAAGTCTGTGATTCGTAATTTAGAAAGACCAAAAGGTTGAGGAGGTGGGAAGAAGAAAAGTTTAAAATGTGCACCAGTTTGTTTATGAATTTGTTTTTCCCTTTTTAATGGCACTTCTAAACCTCATGTGATATGTCCCCCCTTAAAAAAAAAAAAAAAAACATTGGTAAAGTACGTATCTCTTTAAACCCTATTAAGACTTATTTAAGGACAGTTATATGGGTTTGGGAGAGGGGCAACAGAAATCAGGAGAGAAATGTTTTCTCTTATATTCGAACTTTGGACATCTGAAATGGAAGTAGCATTTCATACCACTTAGGAGATTCGAACTTTGGACCTCTGAAATGGAAGTAGCGCTTCATACCACTAGGAATAAAGCTCATTGGTACCTAGTAAAATAGGCTTATATTCGATCATCAAACGCAAACAAAATAGATTCATAATTAACTAGAAATAAGGTTAATATGAACCCCGTCCAAATCCAAATGACGTAACCTACCTTAGACTCAATCCACTGTTTCCGAACTACTGTTTTTGCTTATTAGACAAGTATATTGAAACAAACAATATGAACTCAGCCCCAGGAAAAAAAATTTGTATCCAATCTTGAGATAAAAGACATGCAATGGAGGCATGTCTTTGGAGATGAATAGGGAAGAAAACAAGAGACTGTAGCATATCACGCTAGTTAAAGTGGCTCATCATCATCATGAAAAGGACAAATAAAAGGCTCATAGTTATAATTAAGGATATGAGACAAGGAACTAAGCTTTGTAGTAATCATGTGATCAACGGAGCTATGATGAGGGATGTTTTAACTAATTATCACTTCACCTGGCAATATTCGCTCAATGTGGAGTCTTAGTAGGACCCTCTGAGACTAGCCTTTTAGAGCATAATCTTGTCGTTGCTACTTGCTAGCTAGATTTAGTGAAAGTTTTATTGTCTTTGCTTGGCTTTGCTAGCTTTGGCAATCAATGATGATGAGCATGAGGGAACACTTCAATTAGTATGTGGAGACATTTGAATTTGGATGAGCCATCAACTTACTAAAATTGTTGGTCATTTTTCTAGTTACTTTTGTATTGGGTTCCTTTATTCTCTTCATTTTTTATTTTTATTTTTCCCATTTCCTCTTTATTTGCTCTCATTTTCTCTTTTTGATTGACCCGTTTTCTTTAATGCAGTAAAAGTCTTGTTACAAAAATAAATAAAGTGTCTTGCTTGGATCTAAAAGGCATTATACAATGTGCTAAGTTGTCGCAGCACCCATAGATTGTGTAAATTTACCTGCAACTACAACCTGTGATGTTTTAGATTTATAAGTTTTACTTGTAAAACCTTCTTTAGCGGTGGAGCTGATCCTATTAAGTTGTCGCTTATATCCTTCGGTATAATCAATGACTTCTCAAGCTCAAGAATTGATAATTAATTATAAATATCTATAATTGGTGAATCTAAACCACCTATTATATGGATTTAAGCTAACTCTGGACACTTTATTAATGGTTGTAGTGAGAGTGTGAGACCTTTGCCATTGCTTTTGTTTAAAGGGGAAAAATATAATAATTCTAGAGTATTATTGGGATAGTAATCTCACAAGGGCATTTGGTCTAGTGGTATGATTCTCGCTTTGGGTGCGAGAGGTCCCGAGTTCGATTCTCGGAATGCCCCTTTTTTTTTCCGGTGACAACCATTGCTGAAAACAAAAACGAAAAATTCCGACCTGCCGGATTCGAACCAGCGACCTAAGGATGGCTGATGGGAACCAACTACAGTCCTCCGCTCTACCAACTGAGCTAAGGTCGGATGGTGGTAAGCTGCAGATCTGAGACTTCTTTAGTTCTGTTGGTTTTGTTTTTTATCTTTTTTTAAAACAAAGATTTTTTTGAGGGTAGGACACCTACCTTCTACATGCCTGTTTTACTGAACCAAAAGGTTTAAAAACTTAAGAATCCTAAAAGTCCTGCTTTGAAATTCATGTGTTGGTGAACATATACAACTCCTACAATTGTTGCCAAGATGTGTTAATTCCATATTGAGCTCTCAGTTGGACCTTTGCATGCATTTGGTTTTAAAGATGGCATTTCTATGAACCCATTTTAAGTAGAATTATTATATACGAGACTGCTTGGGCCTTGTTGATGAAAAACACAAATGATGGGCCCATTGGGCCTCCAGAGGGCCGGGGGGGGGGGGTTGGTTAAGAGATAAAATGGATAGAGTCTAGAAAAACAGCTAATCCTAGATGATAACATCTCAGAGCCACTTAACTAATTCGTTATCTTTTGTGAAGTGCTTAAGTTTCACTCAACTAAACGATTACATTTCATGGATCTAAACAACCACTAATCCTTACAATTATATGATAAGTTTGTTAGATTAGTTATCATAATTATCATTTATGATAATAATCCCAAAAGAGTTCATCTTCATCTCAAATCCTCCTCCATAAACCCTATAAAACCCCCCAAACCTCACATCAAACCTCACCCCATCACGTAATTAGCCAGAGAGTTACAATTAATCTCTTGTAACATTACCATTACCATTACCATCACCTAAAAATGAAGGCCATTCTGTACGTAGCTATTCTAGCCATTTTGCTAGGGACAACCACATTTGCCCAAGACCAAAGCCAGAGCAACGACCCCGAATCGTTGGAGTTCCCTCATCCTTACTTCTTAGGCTTTCCCCTTCACTTCCCCCACCCTCAAATCCCAGCCCCCAAGAAGGGAGCCATGCCGCCAGTTCCTCCCATTGTCGATGATCGAATCAAGTGTCATGAAGCCATCCATGACCCCGATATGAAAGCTTGTGTTGAGGACTTCCATGCGTTTATGAGAACTCATGAGGTTTCGTTTAGTCCTGATTGCTGCTCTGCCCTTGAAAAGATTGAAGAGGCCTGCAAGCCTGTCTCCGAGTACCAAAATCCACTCTTGAAGGAACTTGTTAGCAAACACTGCCATTGATTACATAGTATGTTAGCCGTCTAGAAATTAAAGCTAGTGTTAGGTTTAGTCCTTGTCATTTAATTAGATAATCATGGAAGTCTTGAATTAGTAGTTAGAGCTAGGTTATGAAATTAGTTATATGGTTTAGTCTTAAGTTAGTATTAGGTTGTGATGTTGGCTATGTGTTAGGAGTTATGAATTTGAGATTTTCACAATAAAAGTAGTTTCTTTTTATCAAGACATGGTTATGGTTGGTCAAATGAGCTTCACTTTCTTTCTTAAATTTTGTCATAGCTTATATTTATTTCGTTCTCTTTTCCCTACTATATGCCAACACTATCAGTACTGTGAGTCCCACTTCTTAACTTGTGATCAGAACTTAAAAGACGGTGAAGTCATCTTCATTCGGATATTATCATTAGACTTTGTGGTAGATTGATCATAGTTGGTCTTTAAGCACCTTGTAAGGATGAAGATAGACGGGAATACTAGATTTATGATGATGACATTTTTGTAAATATGTGCTGTGTATTCGGACCACAAGGAATATAATCTCATATATATGTGTATGGTTGGCTCCCTTGGCTTTTACGTGGATAAGGAGTAAGAATATTCTATAAGTATGTAAAGCTCACTTTATTCTCCTTCTTCTCGGTAAATGCTTGTAGAATTAACAGAAGACATATTTTGAAGAACAAAATCAAGATGGCAAACTTTAACACCTCCCTAGGAAAATTTATTGCGTAATAATTTCTTTTATCTAGCTCAATTTGATCAAAGAAGAAGTGAGAATCCATGAGTTTTTTTTTTTTTTTAAGTCCCCTTTTCGCTTTTCTGTTTTCTCTTTTTCTTATGCTCTTCATTTTTGTCACTGGGAAAAGGCCAGACTTGTTTGGTGATCAAAAGGGGGTAGGAACTATGAGCATGATCCAAAAACAGGGGAGGGAAAAAGGTGGTAAAAACAAACAAAATTCGATGAACTTTTCTAATTTCCCTTTCAAATGATAAGATTCTGCATTTATGTACTGTCAAATCTCACTGTCTACAAAACCATGTTTGACAATCCTGTAATAGGTTAGGTCGGGTTGGCTCGTAGTCATATCGAACTTAAATTGGTTGAGAATCTTCTGATCTGATCATAATCCATTTATTAAATGCGTTAGAAAACTTTGACCTATATACATTTAATTATATATGGGTTGACCTACTTAACCTGCTTAAGATAAGTAAGTCGAATTCAATCGTCTAATTACCCATTTACGTATTTAATATTTTCAACTAATATATAATTACATAGAATTAAAACTTAAAGTTACATATTATATTAAGCAATTGTTCTCTAAAACTCCCCCTATTCATCATAATTGACATTTTTTTTTTCTAACTTTTGTATTCTTAATTGTTTAATAAAGAGGGAAATGAATAAATGATAAGTGAAAAAATGAGTTAACTTGTTTAACCCATTTAATTAAATATATACTTTTTTCCATTAAGAATCTCAACCTGACCATAATTAAATGAATTAAAATACGTTAATTTATTTAATTAAACAGATTAAAAATTTATACCCAAATTTTTAATTAACTTTGTATTAATTTCGAATCAATAATAGTATTGGATTAGCTTTCTCAACCTTTGGTCTTCTATTCAATATCTCCATGCTCTGTTTTGTCATTCATCGGCTGCAATTCACCCTGTAAAGCACACGTTTTGATGTCAGCAAAGAGAGTGACTGGGTCCTTCTATGTTGTTGGTCTCTTTTTGAATTTTTCTATGTTTTTTATTTTATTTTTACTTTCTAGTACTGCTACTATTTACTAGAGTCTTGGTGGTTGGAACGAGTTTCACACTTCACCAAACAAGGTAATTTTAATTCACATCTCATGCAAACAATACTATCCCTTTTTCCTTTATTGTTACAAATTTATAAATTTATGTTTTGAAAAACATTACAACGTTATTTTACTTCATCGAACTATTTTAAAAGGGAACATAAAACGAATAAAGACAGAAGACGATTGAAATTATTAATAACATTTATTTTCTATACCTTATGTTTATCTTGCGTTTTCCTACGATTAAACGAAATTTTTGACCAAAGCGGCATTGTATATTTAACAGCAAGATCCCAAGTTTAACCAAAATCACACTCAATATAACAAGAGACTACTAGCAAAGAAAAGAAGGGGGAAAAAAAACAATAATATGGTAGATGAGAGTGAGGCTGATCAAAACCAGAGTGAAGTACTTGTAAAGAGTACCTGGGCAAGAGGCTTACGTGAAAAAGGCAGGACAAAATTGATAAATACTATCAATCAGGATTGATTCCATCACAATTCACAACATAAACTGCCAATTTCAGCTCACATGCATTTCCATCTTTTATTCTTCTCTCCTCCGTATGCATCGTGATCTCCCAATCAGTGCGTCCAATTTTTGAGTGGCTACATTTCGTCTACTAAAATTAATTAAATTGTATTCAAATTCATTCATGATCCAACATGTTCAAGGACCGTCTTAATGAAAAGTTGAAGCTGATGGTTAAAGGTTCAGAAACAGATTTATATACTAACGCACCCCCTCACACGAATGTCCTTTGAGCTTGAAACGTGACTGATGCAAAAACTCCACCAATCTTGCACAATAAATCAGTATATGGGTAGCTGAGATTTGAACTTGATACATCTCCGTTAGAAAGACTCTGATGCTATATTTAATAACCATCTCAAATAAAAGTTTAAACTGATGGTTGAAGGCATATGAATAGATTTATATGCTAACCTATCTTTGGTTCTCATCTCAATCATTGAGTTCCAGTATAATTATTATTCATACTTTGTTTAGAGCTTGTGGTCTTAGATCTTGAATCTTGATTCTACAAGTTTTGTCTAATTCTATGCGGTGAGTTGGCTTCTGTTTTCTAGTTCTATTGAGACTTGGTTTTCTTATTCATAAAGGGTTTGGTTTGTTTATGATCAATAAGGTGGATCTCCCCCCCCCCCCCCTCCCCCCAATTTGTGACCTTGTCATTGACAAAGAAGAACAGAGGAAGGAGAAGCAAAAACTCGCAAACTATATTACTTGAATTTGAGTACGAGTATTTGAATATTTGATGTAGTTACATATTCAAGTGTTAGACTTGATTATTTTTGAGAAAGATTGCAGATTTTTATTATAACTGAAGTATCAAGTGTTGTACCCTTATCTGATTATCAAGGGTTTGACACAGATACAATAGGATAAAATGAAGAGTTGAGTAACAAACTTGCAAGTCGCATCAATTCCCTTAGCAAAAATTGTGCCATAAGCTTTGAACATAACTTCTTTGAGATTCATTATATTACAACAACAACAACAACAACAACAACAACAACAACTCTCAGTATGGATCCCGCTTTCGCGGGGTCTAGGGAGATCCAGCTGTAAGCAACCTTACCTCTACCGACATTCTTACCCGTATAGAGGTTGGTTCCAAGAGACCTAAAAAAAAAAAATGATTTTATGAAAATATTTTATGGAAGAAAGATTTTATGAAAACACTAAATGGAAAAACATTTCATAGAAGAGAGACATGTCACATGCTCCCAAATTTTGCAAAATGTTTAACTTCTTGTTTATCCTTTCGTGTTGTATTATGTTACATATAAGAGTTCCTTCTCTCATAAAGAATATTATCATATAATACACATAACAAATCTCCTTTTTTTTCTGATTATTTATAAGCCACGTAAGTGTATAATAGATCTGCTAACCTAATTTCCTTACCGTTTATATTCTCTAGAAAAATAAAACCGGACGAGTGAGTTGCATATTCATTTTTGAACGAAACATACATATCATATGCCTCCAAAAAGGGGAAAAAAAAAATACTAAATTAATGACCCAACTAAAATTGCACCATTAGTGAAAAATCCTCCTTTATCCCCACTTCCCTGACCCATGCAAATGATGCAATCAACAAACAATACTCCATTAATCAGAAGATTATACTAATAACCTGATTTAGAGGATTAAAGGAGACATATCCCTATTAATTATACACCAGCAGGAATGGGCGTCATTTGATTCATCTCCATACTCTGAAACTCCCACTTTCTCTTTCTCAGTTTTGTTTGTTTTCTAGGCAGTAGTGAATAGTTCAGCCCATTTCTCCAGGGCAGTGAACCACAAATACATTCCCCTGTTTCTCTTCCCCTGCTGCTAATACCCAAATCCTCCCACATTACCACCGCCATTACCATTTCGCTCTCTCTCTCTCTCTCTCTCCCCCCACCCGCTTTCTCTCTCTCCTCTGTTCCTCCCACCTCCAGTTACTCCCAAAATCTTCACAATTGCTGAACAGAGGAGGAAAACAGAGCCAAGAGAGAGAAAAACCCAAATGGATCTAATCAACTGTTTCTGCTACAACTTCACACTCAAGCTTGCTTTTCTGCTTCTCATCTCTGAAGGTGAGCTAAAGATACGATCTTTTTGCAATTTCACCATCTGGGTCTTCTTATTTTGCCCATTTCAACCTAGCATTGAACTGAAAAATGCAATATGATGTTCAAGAGCTTCGAAATTTCTCTCTCTTTGAACTAAAAATGCAGTCTTTGTGCTTGTACAGGTGTTTGGGGAACGACATTCACGTTTGTGAACAAATGCGAGTACACAGTGTGGCCCGGAGTATTGGCAAATGCGGGTAGCCCGAGTCTTGGAACCACCGGGTTCGAACTCCCGACCGACGGTTCCCGGTCTTTCCAGGCTCCGACCGGGTGGTCCGGCCGGTTCTGGGCTCGAACCGGCTGTGACTTCGACGGATCCGGTGGAGGCTACTGCACCACCGCCGACTGCGGCTCAGGGACGGAGGAGTGCGGTGGCGCTGGAGCTGAGCCACCGGCTACTCTGGCTGAGTTCACACTGGGGACTGGTGGTCAGGACTTCTACGACGTCAGCTTGGTGGATGGGTACAACTTGCCCATGTTGGTGGAGGTGATTGGCGGATCGGGTCAGTGTGCGACGACCGGGTGTGTGGTGGATCTGAACCAGGCCTGCCCGGCTGAGCTGAAGTTTGGGAATGGTGACGCTTGTAAGAGCGCGTGTGATGCGTTTAGGAGTCCGGAGTATTGTTGTAGTGGCGCGTATGGATCACCCTCCACTTGTAAACCTACTATCTACTCGCAGATGTTTAAATCGGCTTGTCCAAGGTCGTATAGCTACGCGTATGATGATGCCACTAGCACGTTTACTTGTAGTGGTGCTGACTATACCATCACATTTTGCCCCTCTACTCCCAGGTACTCTCTCACTCCGCAGTGGACTTGAAACTCAAAATTGTCTAAAATCGAATACTTTCTATCAAAGTCATTTTAATTTACAAAGATAAGCTTAATAGACCAAATATCAACCGACCCAAAATCGACTCCGAATTGAAAATGAATCGAATGAACCATTTGACATATACACGTCAGTGGCAGTAAATGGGTGCATGTGAGGGGTTGTTAATTGTGGACATTGTGGAGCCATGATTATTCCTTCTTTAGTTGTGTGTTCTGACAGAAACATTAATAGCATGATTTAATTGTTTGCGTGTGGTGAATTTGTCATAAACAGTCAAAAATCATCAAGGGACGCAACCCCAGTTAGTACCACTACTACTGCTACAACACCCGGTGGAGCCGGGTTTGATCCAATGGGTTCGAGTTCGACATCAAGTGGGTCGGGCGAGATGACATACGGTTCAGCATCCGACGCGGGAGCCGAGTCTGGGATCGTAGCTGGGTCTGGGTCCGGGACCACAACAACGGCAGTTCTAACTGATGGATCATGGTTAGCTGGCTTGGCCATGGGAGGCTCAATTTCATCTCAACCAACAATGGTTGTAGTAGCAGTTGCTTCAATTTTTTCTCTCATTTTCAGTATTCATGCCTTGTAGTAGGAGTATCTTCCTAGTTTGCAATGTGTAAGGGGTTTTTGTCATTTCTGCTAAGCATTTTATCGAACAGTTGTTGAGCAAACCCTTAAGGACTGGTTGAAACAGAATGTAACCCTACCCACCTACCAAATATTATCCCAAATCATTTAATTTCCTAGGTTGCGTCTTGAGTTATAGATGATTTTGGGGTTTTTGGTTGTGAATTTTGTTATTGGGCATTTTGGGTTGAAAGCATTTGCCAGATGGGTGAATTTGTACAGGGAAGATTGCTGTTTGTTGGCTTCTGTGTTATGGATTAATTATGTTTACAGATGTTTAATTATTTGCCTTTGAAATTCAATATTGTCATCCTGTCAATGAATTCTAGTCAAATTTCATGATGGAAATCACACTGAAAAAGCTACCGTTTTCACTCAATTAGTCAATAGATGCGTTCCCTTTTGATGCTCTTTTCAACACATCTTGTCTTGTCCAGGGCAAAAGTTGAGCTTCATGTACTGTCTTACTAATTACGTCACTTATAACCAAAAATTATTAATTTTGAAAACAAACACATGTATTAATGCTATTTATCAGTCTGCATGACTTGAAGATCATACTGTAATTCACTACCTAAACGGGGACCCTCGTATTGCAGAAGTTGAGATTTGAGAGCCAAAAAATCAACACATAAGATAACGTGAAAAGAGTACATCCGATTTTATGACTATACGACTATTTTTAAGGTAACTTTTGCGACTACGTATACATAACTGCTGATACTCAAGTTGCTGTGAGTGTAAACTGTGAATGTGTGAGACTGATAATTACTAGCTTAGCAATATAGCTGTCACTTTTCATACAATGCCGACAAGTTGCGGGGAGAGGGGAAGAAAACAATGGTTATTCTCCAATGCCAATGAATAATGCAGAATCTCAACGTCTTAAGCATTGTTTTTACTGTAAGATTAAATTTCTGACTTACCACCATTATATATCTAACTTTTATACACATTTTTCAACAGCTTTATCACATCAATTTCCTCGTTTCTCCAGAAAAACTTACACCAACTCAAGAAAGGAGGACTAGAATTTCGATATTTGAGAAGCCTAGACAGTAAAACTGTAAAAGGAAGAAAAGGAAGGGAAGTAGGTGCATTATTATTCTACTATCTACTGGGCTGTGGGCCTGTGGCCTATGTATTTTTATGTGTTATCCATTTCATCACGCACTGATGCTGGGCGTTTATGACGTTTACGTAAGCTGCTAAGCTGATAGATGCGGCAAATGGATCGTTTGGTTCGGTTATTAATTCGGTTAATCTTGCGTTTGCTAGTATTTGATTTTGGTTTTTGACTGGTCATTTGCAGTTCAGGTTGACTGTATGTTAGTTGATATTTAGTCTAATAAGTTTATCTTACAAAGAAGAATAACTTAGTCAACAAATGCTCCGGTCGAGCTTGGTTCGATTCGGATTAATTCAGACTGTAGGATGATTTCGAGTTCGAGATCAGGAAAAAACTCGGGTCATATTAAAAACGGATAATTTATGACAGATCTAATTAAGCAAGAGTGAGCTACCCGGGAAAGAAAAGGGTGCATATTTGTGTCCATTAAAATGAAGCCCAACGATCTTGTTTTTGTTACACACTCATTCAAAAGGGATAATGTTAGGCTTTTTTCCACCTGTAATTAGCAATGATTAGAGCTCCAATAACAACCTAATTATTAGGTCTTTCTCGAGCGAAGAATGAGCAATATAACAAGGACCCCCCAAATGCATTTTCTTTCATATCCTTTCCTTAATTTTTAATTATTTTTTTATTTTTTCTTTTTGGTTGGAGGGAGATGAGAGGGATAGGTAAGCTAAGGTTGATTGTCCCTGTGTATAATTAATCATTTATCAGTTTGAGTCCATTTACATTATTCTAATACGTTTGACAAGTCCATAAGATTGATTATCAAGATTACATTACAGGTGTCATATATGTTGACAAAATTAGCTAATTATGGACCGTTAATGATGTAATGGGGCAGTTTTCACAATTTTAGATAATTTTTTAAGACTACACACGTAATTATTTTAAGTTATCTAATAACTTTTTACATTTTTTTATCCAACATGTATTCCATATGTAATAAATTTTCCAACTAGTTAAATTGGGGGGAGCGGAATCAGTCTTTCAATGGGCAGTTATGTCGATTGAGGTAAGGTTGTTTACATCTGGATCTCCCCAGACCCCGTGAAAGTGGAACCCACACTGGGAGGTGGTGGTGGTGGTGTTGTTAAATTGGAGAGAGCGGGAGAACTACAAACATAAAATATGACATGACAGATGCTAATAAGAACTAAGTTTTGAAGAAAATTAAACCTCAACACTCGTAATGAGAAGTCAAACACTAGGGAAAAATAATCCTAACAATTCATTCTATTTATCTCATTTGCTTGAGAGAAACAATAAACAGTGGGCTTGTAATGAAATTTTTCTTTGCAAAAATTAGGAAAACACTGTGGAAATTAAAATAATAGAGAATAATGGTATGATACGTATCCTAGCTAGTGACTATTTAGTCACAATTGGATGTTGACGTGTCTGGTTTCATCACCTTGGATGAGAGACAACAATAACACCACCTCCCAGTATGAGTCTTACTTTTGCGAGGTCTGGGGAGATTCAGATGTAAGCCGCCTTACTTCTACCGGCATCACCTTGGATGTGAGAAAATGTGGACTATGTAGTTTTGTTACCATAAATTACTTGAACATTGTACTCTCCCAAAGAATCCAAAGAAGCTATATGAGCTATGTCCATCAGTAGTTCCCTGAACTACCCCTGTGTGCCACTCTTTAAGGAGCTTGTCCACAGCATACCCTGCAGGGACATTTTGGGGATTGTAGTCTGTCAAGCACATTTGATAACATCCATATGGATGTATGTAGGGCTGTCCATGATATCATCCCTTTTACTGATGGATGGGGGTATCCCTCTCTCAATACCATTTCCAAATATTCAGCCTGCACTATCAGATTAATTCATTACATAAGTTCAAGATACAACTCGAGTTTTTTTTAGATAAAAATACAAAATAACGACTACCCCTTGGCATGGGTCCCAGTTTTAGAGGTGGAAAGATTCAAATATAGGCAACTTTATCTGTGCAAGCATTAATATACTTAATAATTTTGCGAGTACGAGTACTTTTCATTAATACCTGTTTTTGTTTGTCAAGGGTTTTACTGATGTCTATCTCAGTGAGCCAAATGGGGAGGCCAGTGTGGCCAACTTATCAGGGTTAGCCCTAATGAGGGGAGGATCTGGGACAATAAAGCGACCCTCCAACCCAATGCCATCCATGTCTACCCCACCTTCTTGGAGCTCTTTGAGCTTTGCAATGTATGCATCCACTGTTGAGTTCACATCATCACTAGTCTCTGCCAAACTGAACTCATTCAAGAAAAAGGTTACTAAATCTGGACTGTCTCGAAGAAGCCCAATGTGAGCATTAGGCCCAAGCTTGTCTCGCCTGGACTCAGAAACATCAAACTCGCTCAAATTTGACATGCTCAAGCTCGCCCAGAGTAAGTTGAAGGAATGTAGAAGTGCATGCTCACGGAGTTTATCTTGGATTGTTGGATTGTTTTTCAGTCATCATGTGCAAATGGCTGTAAGGATGCACTTGCTACTTCTATTTCAACATCTCCTCCTTCTGGATGCTGCATGAAAACAGCAGACGAAAGCATTGATAACTGTGAATTTCTAATGGTGATTGAAAGGAAGGGATGAAATTAAGAAGAAAATTTCCATACCTCGAAGCACAGAGTGGATAAACTAGAGGGTGACTGAAGGGTGAATTCACCTTCAAAAATGACCAGCATCCATTGCAAGCAATGACACTACCAATGCAGGTACGAGTGTCACTGTCAGAAGCTAAGCCTGCCCTCGTTAGGGCTGAATCTCCTCCTTTTATGTTGACCCAGCCTGTGTTTGCATCGAGTTACTTATGTGTTAGCATAAATATCTACTCGGATAATGCTTGTTGTGCAGCAATATCCAAAGCAGGACTAAATGTGTGATAAAAAGAGATTGAAAACTCAACTGGAGAAGGTGTAGATGTTGGCATCCGGAAGATTATGAAGCAAAAAAGCAGACTATGTCCTACAACTTTAGAGTCCCCAATGATGATCCTGCTCTTCTGATAACATGCATATTGTCTCTGAGAATTCCTCCATTGTAAAGAGGTTTCTCTGGCTGTGCTTTACACTGCACAACGTTCCATAAATCAGACATACTTGCATTGGCTCAAACATTGAACCGAGAAATAAGGGTCTGGCAGAAAACTCACTTCCTAGACGAGAAGCCTATAGGTACATGACTTACGCATTGGCTTAAGTGTTTGTTTTGTAAATCACAAACTGGTTGCTATATAATGCGAATTTGCATGGTCACCTCTGTATAGGCAGTGCAATCATACACATGACCACCCGAGCAAAATCATTCGAAAAGGCAAAATAGAAAGAAAAAAAAATCAGTAAATAAATGAAGTCAGAAATTATGACTAATTATTGGGCAAGAAGGAGAAGAAAAACCACAGGATGGAACCAAGACAGTTCCTAGAAAGCACAAGAACAGCAGCAAAAATTTTGGGAGAAAATATTTCGTGCTATTTTCCTACGTCAAAACCAGCAAGTATGAGTTAGGTTTTCAGTAATGTTTTCTTTTCTTAAGCAAACTGAGGAATGAAAGAGACTAAACCTGGGAAATAGAGGTGCTGCTGCATGTCTATTACATCCTTAACATCTAACCTATGCTCAAACCAAATGTCCTGTTCTTTGAATGGCATTTTTGGCTTCTGCAAGTGGTTTAATCCAATAACGCGATGACATGTTCAATTAATCAACCAGCCAAGCACAATTCCCAACTGCATAGGAGTAGAACTATATGTGGTTGTTTGGCATGTAGCTGTGTACATACAGATGTACAAACGTTCTCTTGCATAAAGTAATGTATTTTGAATCTGAATCATGGGAAGTTTGTGCCAAAAATATAATCAAGGGAGTGACAGAAACAGCAGTTTCAGATAAACAGCAGTGTTCTGTTTAGCTTTTTGATTTCATTACTGCAGGTGACACGGCTGGTGAAGGTTTGTTTTCGAATAGATTTCCTGTCAGTAGATTCGATATCTGAATTATATATGAGTCAGAACCTGAATATGAGAATATGTTAATGTTTCATGACAGGCGATTATATTTATCGGGTAGTGTTCCTTCTTAGGGAGCATAAACAATGTTATATAGAGATGTAATTGGATTTACATTGTCTTTTCTCTGATAGAATACATCAGAAATACTAACCGATACCATGTTCAAGCCTTCCTTGAAACTACTTGCAAAGTAAGAACCCAAAATATGGCAGCATAATTTTGAGCACACCCTAAACTTGTTTTGACTGCATTCATTGCATTACTTGCAATACTTGGAAAACAATCTAATAATGGACCTGAAATGTATCAATTCATTCCCGATCCAGCTAGCACTTTGCATTGATGCATTATGATGTTTGCCCCTCCATATCACCTGTTTTTCAAGTCAATTTCTTATTACTGAAATCCATAGATCTAGTATTGGTGAAGTAACCTAGTGCATATTGATGCATTAGAACACCCTTTGCAGGATCGTGAATCTTGTTAACAGAAGTAGCCTCTTGTCATGGCTACTAAGAATTTCAATGATCTGAACCTACAAAAATGTGACACTGATTTTGAAGATTAATAACACTGCAATGATGATGGCTTGATCAATTGATAATCACTGTGGAAAAAAAAAAAAAAAAACAAGGGTTACAGTTGAATGTTGAAATGCCTAGTTTCATCACCTCCGGTGAGGGAAAATGTTGAACATGCAGTTCTATTTCCATACGTAACCTTTATCCTATACTCCCCTAAAAACCCATGAAAACTGTATGAACCAAGCTCATCACTAATGCCTTTTACTCTTTGAGTCTCCCATTCATGTAATAGCTTGTCGACTGTGTCTCCTGCTGGAAGGTTCTGGAAATTGTGGTCTGTAAGGCACATTTCGTAACATCCCTTTGGATCTAGAGCAGTCCATAATATTATGCCTTTTACAGATGGATGCGAAAATCCTTCCCTCAGTACTTGTTCCAGATAAACAGCCTACAACCAAGAAACATGTTACTTTTACCTAAGAACAAATACTCTCATGTATAAACAACAACAATAACTCTTAGTGTGGGTCTTGCTTCAATTTGGTTTGGAAGATCAAGATACAGGTAGCCTGACCCTATAAACATACATGCTAAATACTCTCATACATAAACGTGATGTGATCATGTAATCATGTAAGAAGGGAATGTGCATGTCACTTTACCTGTGTTTGCTTGTCAATGGTGTGGGAAATATCAACCTCAGTGAGCCAAATGGGAAGTCCAAGGGTGCCCAATTTATCTAGGACAGCCCTTATGAAGGGAGGATTTGGGACAGTGAAATGCCCTTGCAACCCAATTCCATCCATAGATACTCCCCCTGTTCTGAGCTCCATTAGCCTTTCGACGTAACTATCCACAGTTGAGTTAACATCATTACAAGTCTCAACCACATTGTACTCATTCAAAAACAGGGTTGCCAACGGGTCAGCCTGGTGGGTAGTCTTGAAAAAGTCCAATGTGGCATTGGCCCCTAACCGCTGCTCGTAGAAATCAAAGTGGAGCAACTCATTGCTGACATCCCAGTGGATGAACTCCGCTCTGAATCTGCTCATTAGGCTCGATATTCGAGCACTAACAGCCTGCTGGAGCTCTGCACCGGTTAGCTTGACCACCCATGATGGGTTGTATTTGGGATTCTCCCAGAAGATGTTGTGGCCTCTGGTGATTATCTGATTAGCTCTTACAAATTCCAGCATTTGATCAGCTATGGTGTAGTTTATTTTTCCTGGTTCGGGTTCTGTGGCATACCATTTGAGCTCATTCTCAAACACTGCTGCATTGAATCTCGTCAAGAACCATTTCTGAAAACAAGTTTGAAATTACAGCATCATTTAGTTTATAATCTGAAATTCTTTAATGCTACTTTCATTAATAACATTGCTTGACATATAAGTGCTTTAGTTAATGACCTGGTAAGGAAGATTCGTAATAATGCCGGCTGAAATTGCAGAACCAAATGGAAAATCTTTTGAAATTTGCTGAATTGTCATTGTAGCCCCCTGCAGCCTTTCTCCATGCATATTCGACACATGAACTGTGACAAAACGCTTGCGTTCCTCCAATTATGAAGGAATGACATCCACGTTAGTCCACATTATTATGCTAAGAAAAATGTGATCAACCTCATCAAAACTTGAGTATGTTATCACCATTGAAGAGATCATTACCCTGTTAATTTTGGCTTCTTGATTCAACCTCCACTGCTCTTCAGTAAATGGCTGAAGAGAGGCGCTTGCAATTGATATATGGACTGACTTCCCTTCGAAATCCTATTAATTAACCATTCAAGAAGTCAAAGTTGGTGGTATTAAAGAGATTGTTAGAAGGCAAGCGAAATGTTGCAAAAGAACGTGCATGCAAAAGCACCTGAAAATGGAGGAGTGATAAATCTGCAGGGGAATCCAGAACAAATCCACCCTTGATAAAAGACCAGCAACCTTGCTTTGCTATCACAGTGGCTATGCAGCTGTAAGTGACATTCTTTGTGCTAAAGCGTGCTCGTACTAGGGATTGATCAGCTCCCTTTGTGGTTATCCAAGCTGTTAGTAATTTATTAATGGAGTCAAAATTCAGCATGTTAGTCCAGGTTTGTCCTATTACAAACTCATACAAGGATAAATGTAGTATTTATGATCTTGTTTCTCCTACACGATATCCTGAAGCTAATGGCATGTATGTATGTATGTATGTATGTATGTATGTATGTATGTATGTATGAATTAACTAATGGAAATGAGTATCATAAACACGCGCAGGAAGTGATCGAGGTTGACCTGAGAAAGAGTAGAATGAAGGGCAGAGATCATGCAACAAGAAAGTGGGCGAATCAGCACCGAATTCCAAGTTGAATTTGTCGTGGTCTTGTAGGATTCCCCCACCATAGAGTGGCTCCTCAGGATATGGTTTGCACTGCATGCACACAAATCACAAAAACCCTGTGATCTGTAATTATAAGCATTAATCTAACAAGCGAAGAAATTGCCTACATCATAAATTTAAAAGTACCTCAGTATACGCAGAAGAATCATAAAGAGGCCCATCTGCATGCCCAAAAACTAAACCTTGTCAATGTTCAGTTAAAGCTCAAAACAGACCAACAGCAACAACAACAATACCCAATGTCGGTCCCACTACAGTGGGGGTTTGGATTGGAGAGAAAACAAAAGAGAAGCAGAGAATTACCATAAGAAGAATAAGCAAAGGGAAACAGTGGGAAGGCACAAAGAAGAAGCAAAGAGTTAAACATTGGTGCAGATGTTGTGTTGTTCATTATTGAATGGTGGAAATGGTATATTAGAAACAGAAGACATAGTATGAGTAGCTATTTAGCTTCGCTTTCAAGGGGGGATGAATGTATTGAAACTTTTTGCATATGCTTTGTACTTGCATGATGAAATCGTGTCCTTTTTGGATAGTATTCTTTGGTTGTTGGGGATCACAAGGCAATAGTTGTAGTGGAATGTAAAGGCTTGCAGGTGTGTTAAAGAGGCCCGTGCTTATTCACATGTGGAGCTGTGGCTGAGCGTCTGACTGTGTGAGTAGTCTCCAAGCAACGCAAAGCACAGTGCTCCACCGTTTGGGTATCAAATGAATGCCCTTCATGTGAAATTTTATCCCTTTTGGTTTTGGCTGTGTGTTTGTGCAATTTGTTGTCTATTTTGTTGGAACTTCTTAAATGGTCTCTTCTTTTCATGTACAGCATGGGAAGAGGGTTTGAAAATGTATGCTCCTCACCGTTGGAAATCAAACCTAGGGCGAGCTATTTAGTCAAAGTTTGGTAATGGGTAGGAAATAGGGACCAAATCTCAATCTACACATATTGGTATACCAAACTACCAATATGCATATAATAGTGAAGTTAGGATTTCAACTTTATAAGGTTAATTTGTTAATACTTTTTTAATTCTTTATACTGTAAAATATATGTTTTTAAAGATATCTCACTGAAAGTTATAAAGTTGGCAGATTCTTCTCCATATAACATGGATCGACACTTAGGTAGAGACTTTACCTTTAAGCTTGGTCAAATGATTGTTCATAAAATAAACTTGAAATTTTGATATATTTTATTTAAGACTACTTAAGTGTGGGGGATTAATGACCATAAATCAATTCTTAAACCTCCTACATATATACATTGGCTTTAGAATTTCATATTGCATATGTAGCGCTATTATATTTATCAGTTTTCAATTTTGAATGGGCTACAGCAATCTATGTACATGTTAGTTTTGATGGGAAAAGCGTAAACTTAGACGCCCCGGCCCATGCATTGCCGTTTGCGGCACGGCAGCCTTCTTTTTCGGCATGCCACAAAAGCACCACACTGTGCTTCCTTAGCTATGGCTATGGTCCTGCATATTTTTAACAAACACCCCCCCCCCCCAAACAAAATGTCACGAGTATGGTTATAAATATTGTACCATTCCGGTTAAACAACAGTACAGACCAATGTTTGGGTTCTGTACAGATTAAATAGTAGTCAATACTGTTTTGTACCAGTATTTATCAAACTGTTATGGTCAAGTATCACATGACATCTTTTATTTAATTTTTAATTTTTTAAATTTTTTATGTCTGAAACTTGAAACAGTAAGAACTCAGTACAATGACATATATTACAAAACAACGAACAAGGACGCCATGAGATGCAATCCGAAAACGAAAAATTATAGCTTTACACCAAAAATAATAAGATTAATTAGTTTCGCTAAAATAGTCCAAAGATTTAGCAAAATCGAAACCTAGGACTTGTACAATTTTTACGAGTGAAAAGGTCTAAATATTCATCACCCTCATTGTTGCTAATGTCTGAAAGAATTGAAGTTTTGATGAGAAGAGAATATTCTGATGTGAGAAGCTCATATTTCTCCATTAGTTTCCAATCCATCCCTCTCAACTCCATGGAACAAGTAGCATTCTTAATCATCTTTCATTACTAAATATCTCACCACACATTATGATTATTTGCTGGCAGATATCTTTCTGTACAGTTCCCTGGTTCTCATTGACAGAACCACATCCAAAGCACAGCCAAGAAGGCAAGCGGCGGCCATAACAAAGAAGCAAATCCTATAACAGTGAGCCCCATAGCACTCGTTCCCTCCACTCGAAGTGCTTGCAGCTTCTGCATCATACAGCAGACCTGCAAGAAGACCCGAGAAGAGGAAGGACCCGAGTGGCAGGTTCAGGATTAGGATGTTGTACACCAGACCGTAGTACTTGAGCCCAAATAGCTCCGAGGCAGCAGGCACTGTGATTGCAAGACGGACACCATAGCAGAAACCGACTATGATTGATCCTATGTATAGACACCCTGGTATTGCCAGGGCCATCACGACATATCCTACTGCGATCAGGATCTGAGAAGCTGCATTGAACACTGGCCTTGGTGTTCCAGTTTTCCTGCATAGTCATCACTGGAGTCATGAGTAGTTGAATTTATCTAAAATTTTCAACGTGACTAAGTACATAATAATAATAATACACCAGAAGTTGTTTTCATAAGTATATCAATAAAGAAAGCAGGGTTCCAACCCCCCCCCCCCCCCCCCAACAAGCCAAACCCCATACTCTAAGCTACATGCCTATGCAGTAGTTAAAAACCTTGAAATAAAACAGTACCTGACCACTATAAGAATTAAGAACTATTCCGATATCCAATGACAAATATAAGTTCAACAAGGATCCACAGATAGCTTAACACATATGCCTAATCAATCTAACAAATTGAGCTCAGAAACATGCTAATGCTGACAATTACAAGATACGTGTTGCAATTAGTAAGAAAATTAAGAGTAAATGAATTCGAAAGAGGACTTACTTGATGAAGTACTCTGAAACAGTCCCTGAAATGATTCTGCCAAAAAATCCCATTATGCTAAGGAGGGAAACGAAAATGGAGACGTCCGTATAGCCAAGAGCTGATCCCATCTGGCCCATGTTGTTCATGACCATCATACCAGTCCCAACCCCACACAAGAACGACATGAACAGAATCCAGAAATCGATGGTCTTAAGTATCTGGAATATAGTGTGTTCTTCTCCAAGGACAGGCTTAGATTTCTTAATCTCCGAGGACATTGCCACCTCCTCAATTGTGGCTGCCTCTGCCACCAGTGCCACATCTTGCTGCCCTTCTGACTCGGGGAGTATTGCTTGTTGATCACACAGCAAGGGCTCATGGTTGTTCTGATCCTCGATATTATCCTTGTTAGGTCTGGATTGAATCCAGCCTTTGAATAGAATATAAGCTGGAACTGTCAGTGGGACTGCAAGTAGTGCTAGTAAGATGACAGAGAACATGATATCGAATAAATGTCCCTGAGACCCGAGAAAATCAAAGGCTAAGAGGTAAACTGCAACAATAACAGCCAGAATGTTGAACATGTTGAAGTAATTAGTTTCTTCAGCTAGTTCTGAGGCAGTGGAGGATGGAGGAACCTCATGAAGGAGAACCATGGCTATCAGACAAACCGCGAAAGGGATAAGAGAGAGCATCGCAAGGAAGCTAGCAGGGTCGTTTGAGAAAAGGGCATTGCATAGATCAGTGAATATAGCAGTGCTTAAACCAATATAGCCCTTGAGAATCCCAGAAACAGGTCCCCTGTTTTTGCGAAAATTCCGAATACATGTCACTAAAACAGCTGTGTTCATCCATGTTGTGCTGTTCCCTCCCATACAGAGAACTACGCACATCTGCAGCATTTGAAACGGGCTTCCCAGCATCAGATGGAACTCAAAACTCAAAGGATAACATAAGCTAATTTGTCAATTTCAGTCTTTACAATTGGAGAAACACAAGGCTACTATGTATAGGTCTCTTTGTCCAAGCCTAAGAGATTTTACCAGCAAAACTAGCATTCATAGGCGCAATATTAAGTAACATCGTTACTACAGAGAATTTTGGAGCCATGCTTACAATTAGGGCTGAGCAAAAAAACCAGGCACCCGATTCCGGATCAGACCTACAGGTCCATACCTGGATCCAATTGAACTAGGTTCGGGACTGGTTGCAAAATCCTGGAACCGGTTGCAACCAGATCCAAAGCTGGGTCCTGAAAACTTGAAACTGGAACCGGGCAGGTTACCCAGTTACCCAATTCAATCAGTTTTTTTTCTTTTAAATGTTTGAATTACCGATTACCCGTTGACATTAGGTGTTGCTTTTCCGATGCCGCCATAATTTCCGGTTATACGTTGATATTACTAAATCTTTTTATTAATGTATAATACTATGAGAAGAAGTTTTTTTTTTTTTAATGACTAGATGAAATGAAATGCTATTTATTACCTAACTAATTAGACTTTAATGCATGGTAAGTGTCTAGCTGCTACTCTATTAAATTTGATTTTGAATGATCGATTAGTTAGCTTATTAGGTGTATTGGTTCTTTCACAAAGTCACGACTATAAGCCAAAAATTTAAATGAAATGAAATAAAGCAAAATGGGAAAAAATTAGAAACCGAGTACCCGATTCTGGACCTAATTTTGGGAGCAATTCCAAAAATCCTAGACCCGGTTTCAATTGGAACCTGGATCTGGTCCAGATTTTTGGACTTGATTCCAACCTAGACTAGTTCTATGAAAATGGACGAGGTACCTAGTCATACTCAGCCCGACTTACAATATATATAAGCAAAATGATAAATATCTTACTACAAGGCACTTTATAGGTATTTTATTTTAACTTAAAAATCACACTATCATGTTTTTAAATTGAAAAAAAAATTGTGATCGAATAGTGAAAGTATATTACAACTTGTAAATTGTATAAAATAATCTTTTTTATCCATAATTTATTACATTTCTAAAATACGCATATCATATATCCTTGCAGATAAGGCTAGTTCGATTTGAGTGTCATTTAATAATTTCTTGACATAGCTGACGAATATTTAAGATTAACAATTTATAATTAAGTATAATTATTAAAAATTTGGTGATTTTAAATCATAAAATATGTTAATTTAGGATGAGATAAGACACTTAAGAGTATCTTATGATAAGACATATATCACTGCCCTATATAATTCCAAAGGAATTTTCAAGTTTAGAAAATTCTTAATTCCCAAATTAGCATGTCCAAAAAACCAGTTTGCTCATTGCACTTCCATGCATTAAAGCCTTTTCCTTTCTCGATTATCCTTGTTAGAGTATAAATCTTAGTGATGGTCTCCGGCCATCAACTTAAACTTTTTATTGATACGAGTTTTGAACAATCTCATTTACTAACCTTATTAAAACTATTTGTTGTAGATGAGATGGTCTCACATACTATATATAACTGTTAGAAAAACGCTCACATGCATATTATAGCGCATGCAGTCTAGTTAAAAAAGATTTATTATATGAGGAGATTGACCTTCTCATACAAGAATTAACGACTTATATAACTACAAGAAATAATAAACAGTATTTAAAAATCAACCCAATCAAAAATTTAAACTGATAAATGAAGGAGCACAAATAAGTTGTGTACTCTAACAAATAAAAAATAACGAAAAAAAACAGAGTGCACGACACATACCGCCCAATAAGGAAGAGGTTTGATGGTCTGGCTCACAACAAGCCATTGAGTGCCATAACCAATGAGGCCTTCAAGGGAGCCAATGAGGAGGAGGAGCCAAGTTGGGAAGGCGTCCGAGGCAAACCCAGCAAGAAGACCAAAGGCCTTGCCCACATCTTTAGCCACTGAAAGGTTGTTGAGTTGGACCTGGGTCAGGTTCATCAGGGTCTTGATCGAGTCGGAGTAGTTCGAGAAGGTGTAGTTGTTGCCGGAGATGGCTTGAACCCACACTGCTGTCACGAACCCCAGCCACTTGAACGCGGTGGCCCCCGCCGACTGTCGCTCCGATGACGCCTGCGTCATGATTCTTACGTTCGTACTTTGTGTTTTTGTGGAAAGAGAATGAGGAGAGGGTTAACTACGAGTCTTGAGCTTCAAGGCTTTGAATTGGAGAGAGAGAGAGAGAGGGAGAAACAGGGGAAGAGGTGGGCATTAATGGTGGTGGCAAAGTTTGCAGTTGCACCTTTGCTTTCTCTTCACTTACCCCCTGCTTGAGACTGGGGGTCCAGTTATTTAAAGCCATAGATTTTATTTTTTACTTTAGTTTAATTTATGATTTTTGGTTTTTTCTACCATATCAGACACAAAAGTTAATATAAGTAAAATTTAAATTTATTTTTTAAAATTAGTCAATTAATAGGCCACCTTCAAAAGGTTTCAGACCTATATCATTGATACGAACATTTAAAAATTTTATCAATTTTACTAGTTGAGAATGACATTATAATATTTTTTTTAGTATACATACACTGTACTAATTTGAACGTTTAAATAGATTTATTTTTTAGGATTTTAGGCTAATTTATTTTATCAAGCTTTTTTATAACATATTGAGAATGACATTTATAATATTTTTTTTAGTATACATATACTGTACTAATTTGAACGTTCAAATGTATTTATTTTTAAGAATTTTTGACTAATTTATTTCATCAAGTGCTTTCATAATATATTTTCTTTATTTATCAACCTTAAATATGAAACTTAATTTAAACAGACATGTGTCAAATCATGTCAATCAGCATGTATTACTGCAAATTGATTTATGTGTGTGATAGTTTTGCATTCGGTATTTTGACTTTAACTCTTCAATTTTGAAGTGGGCCACACCTAAATTTAATAGTGTCTATTTTGTCTAGTACTTTGTATGTGCTGTCTAATCTACTCGACTAAAATCGCTCTCCTCCACAAAACTGTATAAACATCTTTGTGGGGTTTTCTTTCTTTTTTTTTTTTTTTAAAAGAACAGATAACTAGTTAACACAATTTAATAATAATATTTTTCATTTTTTGGGGCTTAACTTTAGTTATGAAATTAATATTCCAAAATGATATCATGACATATATACTTCCCATATATACATTGTTGACACGTTATTAAAAAGGACAATTATTTTTTACGTCGGATAAATTTCACTCCTATGTCGTCTAAAGGGAGTTTGGTGATAGAATATAGGTTGAGCCTTTGAGGCAATGGATGCTATTTTTAAAATTTCAAAGTTGGGATCACGAGCATCTAAAATCCTTTTTTTTAATTACAATTTTAAATGCAGTAACAAAACAATGCAATATCAATAAGTTTGCATACTTAATTATGTCACATAGACATTGACAGAGTCCAAAGAAAATTAGAGCAAGTCGATTTTATTTAGGTTTTAACTTTCTACTGATATTTTTTCTATAGTTTAGCTGAGATTTTATGACATTTCAATATCAAAAACGAAAGGAAAGAAAATTGGGGCAAGTTGATTTTTAGATTTGATAATGAGCCATCTTTAATTATGTCTGGATTGACTTTGGTGAGATATATGATGGTATTTTCGATCTAGACTTGAGACTGTCAGATGGGATGCCATTTATGCATAGCTTGACTACAAACCAGACAGATATTTTTCGGTATAATTTGTTATTGCTGTCTTCTTTTTTTCTTTTCTTTTTTTCCTTCGATGGGAGGGTCCTATATTTATTACTTTTGGTATTATTATCTTCTCCCATTCTCTTTTTTTTTTTTTTTTTGGGAACGGGACGGCCCGATATTTATTACTTGGAATGTCTACGTGTAGCTTGGAGAGACCAGGAGGACAATGGACATTGATTGATTAGGTTCGATCTTATCTAGCACTGGTAAAAATTTCCCAGCTTGAATTGAATTTAAATCAAATAAATTGGGTAATATTACAATTTGAATAAAAAACTATTGTTCGTTATCTATTTTTTTTTTTGGATCGGACAATTTAAATAAAATTAAATTTAAATAATAAAAATATAAAAAAATATTGTATCAGATTTTAAATTTCAGAAGAAAAATTTATGACTATATTCAATTTTTTTTTGAGTTAAATAGATTCTGATATTCAAGTTCAATACAATCTTGCCGCCACTTTATTCTCATCCATACGTAACAGTTCATTATCCTTTACATATATGAGCCACAGCCGAGGCTTGAAAACTGATCAATACATAGTGGAGCCTAATCAAACCATCCAAAACGTACAAGCACAGCTATCATGTAAGTATCTATCAACTTATCACATCTGTAAATAAAATCATTCATCAATTTTGTCTGTTTTTTAATATAAAATTTGTATCAAAATTTCATTGCATTATTCTTGTCTTTGTTCGCCTAAGTAAAGAAACAAAATATTTGGAACTTTTCATATATTTTTGAACCTTTCCCAACATTAGTTGCATGCATGAGCAACATAGAGAGTGACATTGATATAACTAGAATGATAAAACTTAAATGTGTGGTACTTTTCCTTTTTCTTTTTACATCACAGGGGATGAGTTGGCACCTTTTTGTGCGAGTAAGCCAAAGATAAGTGTATGTTCTTTTTATGGGTAAATTGGATGAGTAAAAAGGTAAAGTGGGTTGAAATTGGTTGAGATGGGTTGAAATTAGTATTTTGTTTTTAGGTGGGTTTAAGTGGGTATGTATTTTTTTGGTGGGTTGAAGTGTATTAAAACAATGAGAATGTAATTATAAAGGGGTGGGTTGAAGTTTATTGACGTGGATTGAAGTTGGTATTTTTTTTTCCAAGGAGAGTTGAAGTGGGTTAAGGTTAGTAAATCGAAAAGGACCTACAAAAAAAACAGGGCATAAGTAGGGACTACTAAGGATAAGCAAAAGATAAAATTTAAATTTAGGTACTGTTTTTTGGGGGAGGGGATGAGGGACAATGTTAATATA
>JACYFF010031957.1:401687-423874 GCA_017589665.1 Selenicereus undatus | reverse complement strand
ATATATATATATATGCATAAAAAGTGAATGGGCGTGAATATAAAATTTAATGTGTCAAGAGTCTCCGTTTTAATAAGCATTTTTACGTGTTCAATTTAAAGTTCAGACTGAATTTGAAAAATTTTACAAGGTAAAATATATATGAAGACATACACTTATACTACCAAAGTCATTGTTAACCACTTAACCATCATTCGTATACCTCAATTTCAACTTTTAATGTTGAGTCTCCTTAGTACAAGTCTCTCAAATAGCTAAATTATTTTTCATGTACTTAATTTTATAGAAAATTTAGATACCTACGAATGAACTCCTAATATCGATTGCGAGTGAAGTAAGCCTGCCTCAATTTCGTGCATTGTTAATCTCCTCACCCTGAATGTGGGCGTCAATTTCGTGCATTATTAATCTCCTCATCCTGAATGGGGCCAGGAAATTAAATGGTCATCAATGCCCTAAAAGAATTGGTAGAACTGTAGAAGTTACCACCCAGATCTGCACTGGTTAATACTGCTCTATACAATTAAATATCGGACAGTATCAATATTTTGGTCAAATATTGCTTAGTACACTTAAATTTCAAATTTTTTGGCCTTGTATTTTTTGAATTTTTAAAAATTTAAAATATTACGAGCCTAGTATAACAGTATATAAATTCTCGTTCTTGTGAAAAATCAGTACGAAATTTATAACTTTGATTTAGCCAATCATGTAGTTGTTTGTGTGAGACCAATTATGTAGTTGGGTAATTAAGAGAGTGTGTACTGTATTTTAAAAATTTTTAAATATAAATATATGTATTCTAATATAATACACCTTTTTATCGAGATAAGTATCATAGAATTTCTGATTACGATGCCCCCACGGCGTAATTAAGGCATTTGGTTTCTTGTACGGCCCCCTACTGATTTTGGCGTGCAAAATACAAAACATTGTGATATTTTCACCAATTAAAAATTTAAAACTTCTGTTGTATGATTGCGAGTTCAATAACGTGAAACCCAGTGGTACACCTGGTCCCTCGCAGTGGGATTAGTTGACCCCACAGTAAAGTAGAAACAGTCAACCTTGTAATTGATTGAGCATTATCGGGTAGATCTACCATTGTGCACCAACAGGTTAGTTTTCACTGATTGAAAATTACAAGCACTAATTAATTATAGGTAAGGAAAAGGACAACTTTCCACTACTGATCATTCTGCTAATGAATGAGATATATATTTACAATTTAGGGCTGTTAAATGGGTCAGATCGGATCAGGTTGACTCATTCAATAAATAAGTTAATTTCGTGCCGGTCTTAAAAATAGTTTAGATTTGCTCAAAATTGAAAAATAAAAAGTTTTTACACTAAACGGTCAAATTGTGTCGATTTCGGATCGAAATCGGTTTGGTTCGGGTCGGATTTGTGTTTCTCTCAGTAAATTCGGGTCGGGTCAGACTTTAATAGCCCTAATTTACATACAGTCTTATGCATAATACGCGCGCAACATTCAACTTGTTTACGTCAATTACTGTGTAATTGTTTAACGTGATATTGAAAAATTTTGCGCAAGCAATATCACCAATGCCCGCATGTTCATAGTAAGAAAAGCAACACTCTTGCATCATGCATTTATGCAAGGATGTAAAATTTTCTTCTTATTCCGAAGACAACTGATCAATGTTCAAAATTTGTAGTTTGCAGCACTAGCTTGATTATATTCTTCCCAAGAGATCGTCAACTGATTAGATGACAAAGCTTCAAGCTAAGCAAACAGCTAATCAATGTCGGATTATAAGCATCTTATCTTATAACATTAATGTGATAATGACGGCTGATAATTACCTCCCCTGGTGAAACAATTATAAATATAAGCCGTTGATTCCCTTAGCTTTTTCGCAAAAACACACAGTAGTAATGGGTCAGTTTTGCGGACGCGACTCATCTTGTAATCATAAATATAAGCCGTTGATTCTCTGTCTTATCCGTCGCAATCAGATTCAGAGGTGAGGCCGTGCTTTTATGATAATGCCACAACGTTATCAAGCTGAGAGAAAAGACAGGGTCATTTGTCTAATTTGTGATTAGTGATCTGCTTATCAATGTGACTTTTGATTAATTACATGACTGGCCGGTAGCCAGTAGCCACCCAATTCAGATCGCTAGATTGCTGGAAGCAGATATATCAAACAAACACAGATATTTAGATCAAATTAATCAGGTATGTGCAAGTAGTACCACGGATTTCCTTCGTCCATTTTCCCTTGATCTAGAGATTTCTACGATTCTTAAATCGTTCACGCTTTTTGTCTGGTTCAGTTAGTTGAGTTACTGTTGGTCCAATTAGAGGTAGAGCTATTTCATTATAGATTTTCTCTATTTACAATACTCGAACTTGAGACATTGCTTAAGGAAAATAAGTGTCACACCACTGAACCAGCATGTGTTGATGTCTAGTTCAATTATATACTAAATTACTAATTTCACTAAAAAAAAAGAGTAAATAATAAAAAATTGGTCATGATGTTGAGTTTAAACTTTACATTTTGCTCATAATAGTTGTTGGGTTAGCACACATGCATTCAAGCATGGACCATATTTTATAGCATTTCTGTTTTCTTGTCTCTCTATTAACTTTTTATCCTACACAAAATTTGTTCTCAATGTGTGAGTAAATACACAAAACGACGTTCTATATAAATGGGGAGGAATTCATTAAACAATGTAAAAATACTATTTTCATTCCGAAGAACCGACTTTTTCATGCATTGACCACCTGTCTTTCTACACAGCTTCATGGTACAGTGTGAAGAAGAGATTAACGGATATGCAATAATATCATTTTCAAAATAAATCTACTAATCTGGTGCATTGTGGAGGACATATATTATTTTGACATAAATAAGACATCTGAAATGTAAATATTATTTAAGAGTCGCATCAGCTTTAAACCATAATTCATGTCTTAAAAAACAAATGAAAAGACTACATAAAAATAAATAACAGTAATCATAAAATAAGATTCTCTTATCAAGAGAGAGAAAATGCTCTCAAAATTAGAATGGGAGCCCAAAGCCAGGAGTCACCGTGAGGATATATGGGGCAAGGCCTTAGACGTGTGGTATGGTCACAGAACATTTACTTAGCCCAAGCCCAAGCCCAGGCCCAGGTGCAGGTCCCCCAATTGCAAGCTTTTTTTGCTAGTTAAACATGGCGTCATGAAAGTGAAGGAAGTAGGTGTGGGGAGCGAGAAAGAGGCTTCATAATTATGGATTGATTGGACAGAGAGAAAGAAAGGAGATGCGAAGAGAGATCTCCGCATTTGTACTTCAGCCAAAATGGCTTCTGCTCTTCCTCCTCGCTGCTATTCTCCTCTTCTTCGCCTTTTCCCTCAATCTCCAGGTACTCATCGATTTCTTCTTGATTTTGTTGTGTTTTCATGTCGTTGTTAGGCTCCGATTCATGAAATTGTGGGCAAGGAAGCTCAATTAAAATGTAGGATCGTCCCCCATCTGATTTGTTCTATAACTCCCATATTCTGCATCGAGTAAGGGTTTCTGGGTTCTGAATGTTTAACTCTTTATTTGTTCGGATAACAAGATCATACCTTTACATAAAATTTTTGACCTGATGCCCAATTGTTCTTGTTCCCAAGAATTTGATGCTAGTGACTTTAGCTGGTGATTTAGTATTTCTAGTTAGCTTGTTGTGCTCTTGGCCACATATAAGTGGAGTTCTAACCCAATGCCTGAACTGGGTGACATATATGGATCAGCTAAAATGATGGAAAGTAAACTTCTTTCTTTGATTCCGTTGTTTCATCTGTTAAGTAAGGGATTCTATGCTGACTGGTACTTCAAGATTTTCATGGGAATTTTGCCATATATACAAATCCTAACTTGGATGTACTAACGCATGTTCTGGTTATTCCTTCCAAATATAGGGATATGTGGTGGCAGTTTGAATTACTGAATCTGTCTTCCTCCTTTCATGTGCAGTTCCTTCAAAGGGTTGAAGAGGAGCCTGAAATTACTCATAGAGTGTTCTTGGATGTGGACATGGATAATCAGCGATTAGGTACATTGCGGTTTACTTCTTAACTTGGCATCAGCCTGCACTCCTACTCCCCCCCTCCCCCCCCCCCCCCCCCCCCCCCCCCCCCGTCCCTTTTCCGTTGCACAAGGTGGAGGGGTTGCTTAGGTTTGGTTTGTGAAGAGATATATGCACAGCCTTGTGACAAGGAACCCTCATCTTCTTTTATTAATATTGGAGTTGTGAATTCAGTTATATATATTTTACCCTTTTTCCTTATCAAAAATATTGGGGTTGTGAAGTCAGTGGAAGAAAAAAGGGGGGGGGGTAAGAAGAAGAACCATGGCGTTGTTTTAGGTTTGCAGGAGTAAGAAAATGTGTTGATATATTAATCATTATGACGGTATATTTCAGGGAACTAACTATTGGATTTTGCTTCCTACATTTCTTTGGAATGTTGCCAAAAGCTATAATGAGTTTCTCCTTTTTGTTTTTTTTCCTTTTTCTTTGTTTGCGGAGTTCTGCCCCCCCCCCCCCAACCAAAAAAAAGTCTGGACCTGTTCTCCAGGTGTATGACTAGATATAGCAAAGGATCCATATAATAATCAAGTTTGAGGGTGTTTTCATGTGCTGTGTCGGTTACTTACATGAACTGAAGAGTGTTATTGAATAATTAAAGGATAAGATGAAGCTTTTAGTTCATCGTTGATGCAAAGTAGTTCAAGTATAGAAATACAGGTATGAATTGGGAGCTAGGAACTAATAAAATAGCAAAGCGTGATTGGCATTTTTTTTAGAAGGCTCTTTTATCTGATGAATGAAAGAGGATCAGCGCAAGTTCTCATATTTAGATGCTGATTATGCCTTCACATTTGAGAGGGGCAAGTTGGGTCGTGGTTAAGACACAGCTTGATATTTTGCTGTGTCTTGTTATGAAGTGGAGGGAGTGAACATAAATGTTCCAGCATAATTAGGGAGATAATGGCCTCTCTGCTAGTTTTGTCTTGGCATGGTAAGGCTGCATAAATTCTAAGTTTCTAACTTCTCTAGATGCTCATTCGGTGATGGTGTTATCAGTCGTAAATCATGGCTTTGTTAGAGCTGAGAGTGGATCCAATTATCGGGGTACTATGTTTACTTTGCATTGGTTGAAACAATGCCAGCTGTTTGTTCTGGGGTTAACTCCACACAGAGGTCAAGTAAGTATTTGGTGGATTGACTGGATATGATATAAATTGTCTGCTGTTCATCTGTGCTGGTCATAATTTTGTTTTTCAAGAAAGAGATTGAACGGTGGCCATTTCATGGACTTCTCAGTTTGTTATGGAGCGTTTCATAGTCATCTACTACTGGAATATTTGCATCTTTGCTGGGGAAATGCACGATGCTTTGTCTGCAATTGTCAAGTAGTGGAGAAAATTTTACATTCATAATAAAATTCTCAAATTAATTTCTTCTTACTGTATTATACAAGATCTGTGATTTTGAATGTGTTTATTGCTTCAAAATTTCCACAGGTAGGATTTTGATTGGATTGTTTGGCAAAGTTGTTCCAAAAACAGCAGGTAAGTATCTGATTGACTGATTGTCTGTGGATGTAATCAGATTAAAGTAGATCCTGGATCTATGATCTATCACAGTTTGGCCTGATTAAACTGGATCTGTGATCTATCATAGTGTGGCCTGTGCTATCGCCGTTGAGGCGTTGATGATTGCTGCAGTTTTGACCCTTCATTGTTCACAATTTATGCATTATTGCTAATGCTACCTGCCGTTGGCTGTGGGTTATGGCTCAAGCCCGATGTTCAGTTGTTCACTCGTGCATTCAGTAGAACTCTTGCCATTTGCCAAAGATGAAACCTATACTCCTGAATGCTGTTTTTTTGTTTGTCCCTTGGCATAAGGGTTATATCTTTTGTAAATTGTACTGAATTCAAGTTCGTCTTATGTCATTGAATCTAACTTTTTCGTGTCCCTTCTTTTTAATTCCTTCCAGAAAATTTCAGGGCTCTGTGCACTGGTACGTCATTCGCTCCTCGCATGAATTATGTAGCTGTCTTCTGTGCTCTTTGTCTGATAGTTGTTTTCTTACCATAATATCCTGTTTGTGGAACAGGGGAGAAGGGTAAGGGCATCAACGGAAAACCTTTGCATTACAAGAACACACCCTTCCATCGTATAATTCCTGGGTTCATGATTCAAGGAGGTGATATTGTTCATGGTGATGGAAAGAGTGGAGAGTCTATATATGGTGGTATCTTCCCTGATGAGAATTTCAAAATAAAACATTCACATGCAGGTTTATTCCGATGGAGCCAACTTAGTACTCCCGTATTCATGTGCACTTTAGTTTTTGCATTTGAGATTCTGGTGCTGATGTTGTAACTTTGAATGTGTTTGCAGGAGTTGTGTCTATGGTGAATACAGGACCTGATTCCAATGGTTCCCAATTTTTCATTACTACGGTAAAAGCTAGTTGGTAAGTTAATTCATACACTGCTTTCCGCTGCACCTGCGCCAAACCATGTATCTTACATAGGGAAGAAAATGGAAGATTATGAGTTATTCAAAAGCAACCGTTTGTTTCTCGAAAGACAAGTATAAAGAGCCTTTCATTCCTTTGAAATCCCCGATTTTTGTCATTGGACATTACACCTTTATGCTTTTGTTATGGGTTAACAGTAACCGAGTACGTTCTGCAACAAATGCTGTCCAGGTTGGATGGGGAGCATGTTGTGTTTGGCAAGGTTATACAAGGCATGGATACAGTATACGCGATTGAAGGGGGAGCTGGAACTTACAGCGGGAAACCTAGGAAGAAGGTGATCATCGCGGACTGTGGGGAGATACCTAAGAGCAAGTGGGACGAAGACACGACGAAACTTTAACTAGAGCTTCATACCATGACTTGGGCTTGTAGTATGGTAGTTCACTAGTCCTTTTTTCCCTTTTGAAATGTTGTATGTAATGTATCATAAACGAACGAGTGACTAGCGGACATTGAGCTCACTGAATTGCGCATCTGGTCGTCCTGACAGTGGCATACTTTGATTTTTCTAGGAAACTCGATTATTTAATTTTATGAATTTCGGAATCCCAACGGCAAGAAACTAACGGCGTTGGGCAGAATCCCATTTCGCCACGTAACTCGCACCCATTTTGCTGGCAACCGCCTTCTCTGTTCCATTTCCTTCGCCCTTAATCCAAATCGAATCCCACCCTTTTAAATTGTATTCACATCTCAATCTTCCAGAAAAATAACTCAATTAATCAATCTACGAATTATCCAGTAATTCACAAATCAACTATTCAACCACCATGACTGATAGCAGCTCATCTAATCCCCAGCCACCCTCCGCCGTGGACTCCACCGAGGAGCTCCTGGTAAGAATCCCATCCGCCATCGTCCACCTTGTCGACAAGGAACAGAGCATCGAGCTTGCTTATGGCAACCTCGAACTCATCCTCCTCCGCCAAAACGACGCTGCAGTGGCCGCCCTAGCCCGAATCGGGGACCAAATCCAGTGGCCCATCACCAAGGATGAAGCCATCGTCAAGCTCGACGATTCCCACTACTTCTTCACGCTTAATACCGAAGATGGAATCTTGAACTACGGCCTCACCATCCCTTCAAAGGGGCAGGAAGCTCTGCTCGAGGAGTTTGATGCAGTTTTGGATAAGTACAGTGGCTTTTCAGAACAGAGGGTGGCCGGAGCGGAGGGTGTAGGGTGGTGGGTGGCAGCCAAGGAGGTGGCGCCGGAGGAGTTGGAGAGGGATGAAGGGCGGAGAGAGAAGGTGGAGGAGAGCTCCGCCGCGTATTGGACCACGCTTGCGCCTAATGTGGAGGAGTATAGTGGTCGTGTGGCGAGGATGATTGCGGCGGGTTCGGGTCAGGTGATCAGGGGGATATTGTGGTGTGGGGATGTTACTGCAGAGAGGCTCAAATGGGGGAATGACTTCTTGAGGCGCCGCCTTGGGAAGAGAGAGAATGCCCAAGTTAGTCCCCAGTGCTTCCAAAGAATTGCAAGGTTTCATCTTTTTTTCCTTTTTCAAACATTTCCTGTGTTCATATGTTATGATTATACTGTAAAGAGAAATGAGTGTGGATGTCCAGGGTGAAGAAGATGACGAAGATGTCAGAGGATGTTGCGACGGGCATTTTATCAGGGGTTATAAAGGTGTCAGAGACCATCACAGGGAGAGTGGTGAACTCAAAAGTGGGCAAGAAGTTCTTCAACATGCTTCCCGGAGAAATCATCTTGGCTTCTCTTGACGGTTTCAGTGTGTTCAAATCTCTCTCTCTCTCTCTCTCTCTCTCTCTCTCTCCTTGTTTTAGTGTATCTGTATCTGTCATAAGTAAGCCTACCTGCATCTAAATCTCCCTGTACCCCCTGCTACCTACACTGATAGTTGTTGTCTCTTGATTGTAATTGACGACGGGTTTCCTTGCAGACAAAGTATGTGATGCAGTAGAAGTAGCAGGGAAGAAGGTGACGTCGACATCATCGGAGTCGACGACAGAGCTGATGAGAGAGAAGTATGGGGAAGAAGCAGGGAAGGCAACAAACCAAGGGCTAGAAGCAGCAGGGCATGCATTAGGAACCGCATGGGCAGTGTTCAAGCTAAGGAAGGCTCTGAATCCCAAGAGGGTAGTCAAGCCCACTACTCTTGTCAAAGCTGCTGCTTCTGCGTCCAAGCCCAAATCTTCGACCTAAATCTCAACTTTCTCTGACGTTCATAGTTCCTAGTACTGTGCTTATAGTTATAGATCAGAGTTACTTTACCCACCTTATATAGGTTTGTTTTGTTTGGATATGCTGTAGATTTTCTCGGTTTCCAAATTTCATCTATATGGTAGTATATGGACTTGACAATCCGTATGAATTTGGGTTTACGGGCATTTTGTGGCAACGAATGTTGGGCTTGGGCCAAAGAGTCAAAAGAGATCTAGAATCTCATGAAAGCATGGGAAAATACTTGCCAGACACAAAATCCGTGCGAGTGCTGCATGTGATTATATATATCATTGGGCCCAAGAAGGTGGCCCCCTGCTCGATAAAGCCAGTGAATAAAAAAAGTTGGAATTGCATCTCCTGATGTTCGCCAGATCTTGAACTTCCGGAAACAAATGGAAGGGTTCCAACGTTATAAATAAAGAATCTTATACTTCCTAATTTACTCATCAAGAAAATGTAGGAGAAATAATGGTATTTACATGTATACTACTCATTCTCTGTTTGCATGAATGTTTGTAGGGATAAGGCTGCCTAAATCTGGAGTATTCCAAGTTTCGGAAAAATGTCACGCACAATGAGAGTTTGTTGTTGTTGCGTAAGACTGCCTAGATCTGGAGTATTCTAAGTTTCGGAAAAATGTGCAATGAGAGTTTTGCTACTGTTGTTGTTGTTGTTGCTTGAATAGTGCGCACTTATGGGGAACGAAATATAAATGGTGAATAATTATTTTATATGCTGTCATTTTGTGAATGATATGTATAACTGTAATGGGAGTGTGCACTAGGAAAAGGGGAGGAAGGGCGTTAGGAATAAAAGTCTCTTTTCAATTAGTGGTCACAATGTTTGAAAAGGTCACGTCTTCATTCATAATGAAGAAAAAGATTATTATTAGTTAAAAAGTAGCATTAAAAAGGGATTGATGTAAATCAAAAGCAACGGGGAGGGGGATTGGACTGGAGGTGGTTGAATTGAATGCGGAAGGCCCAGTGGGCCTGAAACCGCAGGAACACGCTAGCCCAATTCTAACAAATCAGGAAATGTGATGGGAACCGAAGAAAGGGACACATTCACACGTTTTTGACTTTTGACCGTTTGGGTTGGTTTGAGGTAAGAGACTGTGACAGACCCCTAAAAAGGGCAACCAATCTCAAGCAACAAATAACTTTCCCAAAAAGAGAAAAAAAAAATGACCCGATCCGCCACCTTACTGATATAAATCAAGTAACAGTAGGCGTATTTGTCCAATAAACTATTTTTAGAGTCTTTTTCTCACATTACTTGTAAAAATACGTGACTTAAAGTGTATGATATACGTCTTGATCTAGATTACGGGTATCCCATAATTCTTGGAGCTGACTCGGGCCCCCTAATACTACCTACCATGTAGCAAGAGGTCCCGTCAGCACCATCCAATCCTTACCCGGATCAATGACCAAACCAATCCCATCACTCCATCCATATGTCATCCCTCTCTCTCTGTCCCTCTCGCTCACATAGCTAGTGGGATCTTTTGTCATGTGGATGCCTCCTTCCCTTACCCTCTTTATGTCATTGTTTTCTTTTGCGTCTTTTGTCTCAACTCTTACCAAACTTTTGAACTTCCTCCTACCTTCTTTATTTTTGCTAAAGTGCGCTTTGTATTGCTGCTTTTACTATGACTTTATTTGGCAAACAGCTGTTAGCTGTTAACTATTAGCTGTTAACTATCAGTTGTTTGTATTAGTTGTTAGCTGTTTGAGTTAGTTGTTTATATTAATTATTTGAATTAACTATTTGTTGAAAAACTATTTGGTAAAATTAGCTGTTTCTAACAAAGTTGTGAGACAAAAAGTTAATTCTTCAAAAAGCTCATGAAATTAGCCTTTTCAAATTAGCTTTTTGGACTCAAAAAACTCTTTCATCAAACACCCAAAATTAGCTTTTTTACTTAAAAAAAGCTAATTTTGATAAAAAAAGTTCTTTTCTGTCGAAAAGTTCTTTTTTACCAAAAAGCTCTTCAAAAAGCCGTTTGCCAAACAGGGCATGTACTGTCTTTCTGTATTCTATTCCAACACTGCTCATCAAAACCAATGAAAACTTAGCATAATTGTTAAGATTGAAGTTCTGGATATATTAGGTCTCAGATTCGATTCTTCATTTCTTATTGTATTGTATTATCCTTTGTGACTCTTATGGACCCCCCCAAAAAAACATTGTTCATCAAAACCTTTTAGCCTGTATTGTGTTGTTACAAAAAGAAGTTAATAATACTAGTAAAGAGGATTGCTCATGTGAAATCGAGGGATTGGGTTATTATAGTTTAACTCATAAGCATAAAGCACCTGCAATAATGTATTGATCAATTGATCAAAAAAAAATAATGTATTGATCAAATGTAAAAGTACAATGGAAATGACCTAAAGCTAATCCGATGTCAACGATGTATATATACACAAACACATGAGATGACATATTCAAAGATTTTATTTATAGGTGTTCTCCTTAAAGTGTTACGAATTTTGGTAATTGTCGATAAATTTTCCTATAGTTGTTCAAATTTTAAGATTTTTCATATAAAATTTTGAAATGAAAGGTTGACTAACGAGTGTATGGGACACCTATCTCAAACAATTAGATCTCTATATGGATAGAAGACAGTAAAAATCTATGCTGATAACAATTTATCCCATGTACAGTCCAAGTGGCTGGTTTAACTTTAAGGAACAGCACAGTGGACCGGGTGGTTCTTGAAAAATCTTGACCAGGGTTGGTTGGTTTGGTAAGGAAGTATGAATGGGGTTGAGTTTGGTCAGGGCAATAATAGTGATTAGGTACAAACAGGATTGGCAATAATGGTACCAAAATAGTGTTAGTAACAATAGTAGTACGCATGCATGGGGTACACGAACCAAAGGTGCCCTAGCTACCCAAGACTGTGTTATGTATACTGATATATGTACTTTTGGGGGGGGGGGGGAAGCTTGGTCACCCTACTAATATATGCACATACGTACGTACATGCATGTTACATTATCTCATATATATGCAGTAGTCATTCACTTTACTAACGGTTTTGATGGTGCAAATAGTAACCTCCTTGTCACTACTTAGTACGTACAACTAAGTTTAGTTTGGTTGAACTTTAGCTTTCCTAATCCTTCCAATTAGTAACCATTGCATGTGCCCTGATTTTGATATATTCACATCACTACCAGCCATTTGACTGTACGACTTTTTGAGAACCTCATGATTTGTCAACGTTACAGAACAAAATTCAACACTTCATTGATTACAGGAGTTAGTAACTGAATCAAGTCATCTCAATGAGTCCCTCGAGTTTGATTTGGTAAATGATATATCTTTCTTGATTTGTTCATTTTAATTTATGGCATCAGGTGAGGTTTTTTTTTTTTAAAAAAAAAAAACTTTGGGGCATAATGAACAAAGTTATGAAGCTTTGGACTTGTCTAATTTGATACATGCCACAACATATGTTGTGGGCAAACCATTGAATAATGCTATAGATCAACCACATAATTTGCTGGATTTGATTGTAAGCAATAAGGAATCACAAGATACAATAAGAACAAGATAAAGAAAACAAACACCAAGATTTACATGAGAAACCCCGAACGGGAAAACCACGAGTGACAATGAGCGAAGAATCCATTATGTTGATGGGAGAGTACAGAATTGACCTCATAGCGATGTGGCATAACAAGAGATCAATTAGTGATTATCAATTCATTCAAAATACTCTCTCACAGAACAAAAATAGTAGAACCAATCGTTGATCAAAGGGAAAATTAGCCTTCTGGATGCTACAATGACGCTTGTGCTATTGATGATGTTCTTGATGTCCTTGATGTTATTTTTGGAGCTCAAGGCTAGACCCCTTATAAAGTGACCTGTAAGTCAAGATCGAGGAAACCTTAGCAACGTTGGCGCCGCATATCACCATGCACCGTGGTCGAGATCACGAACGGTCCATGATGGCCTCTAAAAGTAGGGACTGAAGTGTATTTGGCCATGAATCGTGGTGAAGCCCTCTGGGACTCTGTGGAGGACAGAATTTGAGCCTCTAAACCCAACATTAAAAGTGTATGTATGCATGCCAATTAATGACTTAAATGCAAAAGTGAAAGATGTAGGATGCCATTCCCAAACAAATCTTACTTCATGAGGCCAAGTTCTAATGTAATATTTAATTGAATATAATGTAATGAAATCATAATTATATAGTATGTGATAATCATAATTACAAAATAGTTATTATTTATAATATTTTTTCACAATCAAACATGATAACTGAAATATAATCATATACCTATTTACATTACAATATTGTTTACATTCAATTAAACATTAGCTAACAGTAAGACGAGCATTCCTTCGAAGGGAAGAAGAGGGGGGTGTGGTGGGGTTGATTTATGTACATGAATTAATGGTTATATTTGTTGAATTGATTAGATCATGATGGCATGTCAACATATGGGACAAGATAGCGTTTTGTTTGACTGTGGACGTACCCTCGATCTTGAACAAGTTGGTGTCATTAGCGATAAATAGAGTACACTGTAACTTGTATAAGTACGTATTGGACAAATCTGGTCAAGTGGCTACCCAGTTACTGGGCGCCAATGCAACTAGTTAGGTAGGAGCTTCTCATTTGTGTGTCATTGGCCAGAAAATAAAAGAAGGCAAACAGAGCAGAAAAAGAAGACATGCTGTAGCTCGTTCTTGTGCAATAAATTTTGTGTTGATAGCATTCTGTGTAATTAAGCTTTTCAAAGTACAAGATATAATTCTTCTTTTTTGAACACTAAATTTATTTCAAGATTCAGGAAAACATTCTATCAAAAAATAAAAAAAACATTCAGGACAACAAAGATTAGTTATATATGGAGAGAATACATACAGGGCCGGAAAAACACCTATACCCCCCAAAATTCATAAAATCCGTTCCAATGGGTATGGGTATGGGTGGTAAAAATAGAAAAAAAATAAATATGAGACATGTATTGCTAGAATGGGTATAAGTATGAGTGTGGGTATAGGTCTTACCCAGCCCAAACCCTTCCCATACACGCTTTATCAATATACCCTCCCAATAGCCGTCTCATACTCGCCTCATATAAAACTCATACCCATTTGTTTAAAGTTCTAATTTGTTACTTGTACTTGAATATTTTGCTAGTTGCTTTGAGCTGTATGATATTCAGGACTTCGGCGAAACATTTTGTTTAAAATTGTAATTGTCAAGTGCTAATTTATTGCTTCGAGTGACAAACTTTTATTTGTATCTGATGTGATAAGATATGTTATTAGAAGCTTAGTGATAATGTGGCATATTGACTATTTGATGTCGAATATGAGTACAAAATGAATTCAATTCGTTTTTGTCCACATGTACCCGAATAAAACACATATATCCGATATACCCAATGGGTATAGGTATGTGTATAGCTTTACGATACCCGATGAGTATGGGTATAGATATGAGTATTAATTTTGAAAATAGGTATGGGCGAAGGTATGGCTAAACCTGCCCTGTATCCGCCCCATTGTCACCCCTAAATATGTGTGTAGTATCAAGTGATTAATTCAGCATTTATATTGGGTGAAACTATAACAATGAGGTGTACATATGTAAAAACCTAAAAAAAAATATGAATAATTCAGTCTTATGAAATAAATTATACGTAAATCATTGCATGCATTTAAGAATTAATTATTACTTAATTATGTTAATACAAATCACATAGTCGGAAATCTATATCATTAAAGAAAGAGTGCGGGCTAATACTGCTCACCCACTTGAATAATATAATGAGCTTCTAGAACGAGTGATGCATGTAACTTACCTGATTACTTCATATATAATAGTAGTGATATTCAGGGCATGGTTGTTATGGGTATTTTCCAACCACAAACCATCCAAATTGTCCAAAATCATGCCTGACTGCTCCCAAACTACACATCACTAGTTTAAACCGCTTTAGACCGCTCCGAATTATTATTTATATGTACAATTTTATAGTCAAACCGATCCACACTGCTACTAATCTCTAATTAGTACTGCTCCTATATGCTCTAAATTGTTCCAAACCACTGACAGTCAACATCCATGACGAACATGCATTATGCAATTTTGTTAGAGTTTGATTGACGACGTACACCCAACCAGCTAGATCGAGCCTGAGCTCAAAAAGCTGTGTTTTGACAAAAACCTAAAAGGGGGGCCAGCCAGGCTGATAATTTTGTAAAGTTAGAGAAAGAGGGGCCATTCAAGCTAAATTTCCTCCAAGCATGGCATGGGGCCGGGCCATGCATTCTTCAATTCCTACCCCCTTCATAATTTCAACTACCGTACGTTGGTTGGTTATTAATTGGTTAACAATTAACACACTACTGTGTGATTGGATTGGATGCTGCATCGGATTTTTTTTTTAAAAAAAATTGGTTAGAGTTCACATAATAGGTCATATATGTGTTCAAAGACCATTTCCACTAAAAACTTAAGTTGATGACTGAATATCCGCCAACTGATTTATATTCTAATACGTTCCTCATAAGAATAACCTTTAAGCTTAAAGTGTGCATGATGCAAAAACTCCTCCTTACCTTGCGCATAACTAATACAGGGATTAATTGTTGAGATTCCAACTTGAAATATCTCGCTCAGAAAGACTTTTATACCATGTTTAAGAATAATTTTACCCAAAAGTTTAAGCTGATGTTGAATGATCTAAAACATGCTCATACTCTAACACTATGTAAGTATATATTGTGGTTGGACATGCAACGATATGATGAGAACAATATTAACAATGCCCAATATTGGTGGATGCAACTTGAGTAACGTTAAGTAATTTGTGGATTTAGACATACATTTTTTAAATAATTTTTTGAGCAACGTAGGTTCATTAATTTATGTATGTTGGTCTTTTATCTAGGAATTAAGTATGTGAACCAAAAGGTGTAACTAAACAATAAGACCAAATATATAAAGTTGAATTAATCTAATAAATAATGTATACATACAATATAGCTAATTAATATTATGGAAATGAATTAAGGGGAGTAGTTATGAATGAGGGGAAAGGAAAGGAAAGGAGGAGATGAAAGGTGAGTTGATCGAGAAAAGAGGCGTGATGAGCTGATAAGAAGATGAGAAAGCGACAGAATTAAAAGGTATTAAATTGGAGAAGCAATTGACAAATTAACTAAATGCAGTAAATTAATTAGGAGCTGAGGATGAATTGTGGAGAGTTGAGATCAGCTGAGGGAGGAGATTATTGATAGGATAGAGATGGAGGGGAGTGGAGCCCAGCGCCGCAAACACCGCACATGATGATGACGATGAAGGAGGTCGAGACTCGAGATCATACGTCGTTGTGTAGTAATTAATTCAAATGAAATGATCGATCTATGCCTTTTAAAAAGAAGGTGTAGGTCTAAATCTCACCAGAAATATCGAAAAGTTTGTCTTATGTACCTTTGTTTTTCATAATTTGTTGATTTAAAATCTATTTATCAACAACACCAAATTGACAAATTAAATTAATCCATCTTATGATCATATATATATGTGTGTGTGTTAGATCTGATCAATAGATTGGCGCCGAGCTTTGATCCTTAACAATGAGGGTTAGGGTTAGTATTTTTTGTTTCTGATCCACCCCGACCATTAATTGAGGGTACCTGACTACGATGATGGTAGAATTTTGGTAGAAGTTTTGAGACTCTGTTATAAGCCGCGGACCCTCACTTTTTTAATTTAAAATTTAAAATCAAAATAAGATACTTTGAGTTTCATTTGTTCAAAACTTTTTCGTTTTCTACTTTCTTGTCTTTTCTTAGCCTCCCTTTTTTCAAATGTCACTAACTTGTAACATTCTAACGCTCCATCTCTGACATTCAGAGTAGTCGTTTTAATGAACTAATCATTTTAATCACTAAATTACATATTAGAATGTTTGTAATTGCAATACATTTCATTGGATGGAACGTTATATTATCACTTAACATTTTGTTTTGTAAGATGTTTAATATTAAACTTTATAATAAAAAGGAAACTCGGTGAAAAATCGCATTTTCTATATCGAGAAGATTTGAGTGCCGGATCTAACCCGATGACTCGAGGGCATTCGTTGTCAGGGTCAGTGGTATGACAATCCGCATGAGGAAGGTTAAAAACATCCTATTAGCCGACCCTCACAAGTCATAATCCGAAATCCGACCCTTAATTTAATCAGATCTAATGTATATACACATACAATTAAAATTCTTATAATAATGGAACCTGGAGACAAAAGAAATTAGATAATTATATTTTATATTGGTAAGGTTGAAATGCAATGCAATGTACTACTATAATTGGACCCCCAAAAAAGGAATGGAGAATGGAGATGAAGAAAGAGACAGGTAGGGTTGCCTACAGCCTACAATTACAAGGGGCATGCATGACTTATCTCATGCATGTGATGTTGGTGAGAGTTGAAGGCTTCATGTATTTATAACATAATAACTCAATGATTAACCCATCGGAAAGAGAAAGATGCAATAATAAATTAAAACGCTAAAATAACACACTATTTTATGTGCATTATATAATTACTGATTACCCTTAATTGTCACACAATTCTCCCAAAACCAAGAGAAAATAATAAATAAATAAATAAATACACAACTAAAGTAAATAATTGATGTATGCATCATATCCGATGGAAGGTTCTAATGTGGTCTACCTAACCCATTTGAAAAGAGAAATTGGAGAGAGTGAGATGTTGAAAAAGCAAAGCAAAGTGCTCTTTTCTGTGTGGGAAGGGCCACTGTTTGAGTTTGAGGATATTCATATATAATTCACTGTATGTATTCTTTGATGAATTCGTCTTTTGTCCTTTTCATAGCTTGTTTGTGGGCATGCATCTTTGCCTTTCTATTCCTACACGTACTTTAGCTAATTAGTAACTACCTGGGCTAGCCCTATATCGTTTCTCTCTCTTTTGGCTTTGGGTTTACAGTTTCATATCTCTACGTTACTTCTTTTTAATAAAGAAGATGGATACATATAGATGAAATCTTCAATTTAATCTCACATTTATGATCAACTCGGTCACATAGGACAATGCTTACAATAAATATCATGTATAACGACATATAATATGGCCCCTAGTACGTGGAACATTCTTGTCAAGACGAAGAGAGTACTTTTTTTTTGTTGTTGGAAGAAGGGGGGGGGGGGGGGGGCCCCCCCCATGGCTCCGTAGAAGTTTGGCTCTGTAGAATTTTGACTTTGATTATATATATTGTACTTATAGAAGTGCATCCTTTCGAAATCTACGTGACTATTTACTCATGCATGTTTGACGTATATATAAGAAACTTCAGTTTTTGAGATAATTTGATCTGCATGCTAGCTATATAAAGTTCACTACTTTTTCTATGGTCTTTTTTTATGAAAAAAAAATCAATTTTTGAGATAAAATTAATGGATTCATACAAATTAAAATTTTCTACAGCTAAAGGTAGTGAGTCATCCGCGACTCAAAACTAGTAAATTCAGGGGGAAAAAACATCTGGTGTTAGGTGTTACTGACTAACGAAGGCTAAGGGAGGCAGGATCATGAAAATTGAATAATTGAGGCGTCATACTGAATTGCTCATTGGTTGGTCAGCCAAAATATATCCATTATTGAGATGAAATGACCAATTAAGATAAATAAACTTGCATGGCGGTTCCAAATTAAAATTTTCATTGGCTGTCAGAATTTTGTACACCACCTAACTAAGCTTAGCTAGCTAATCTAGCTAGCTGGGGCTGATTTTGTCTAGATGACACTTAAATTAGGGGGATAAGTAATCATCAGTGCCCAAATTGACCTTCATTTTGGTTGGTCCCCATGGCTCATTTGTGACTTGTTCATATGTACCAATAAACTTATGTGTGTGGTTGGATTAAGAACAAAGGCGTTTAATTAATTAGTTAAAACTTAAAGATATGGTATAAAATTAGTTTTAAAACATTTAAAATCATGCCAGCATGGAAGAGAACGAGCTCTACTTGCAGTAGTGCTTGCATGAATGCAATTATCTACACCTAAATATCCTAAAAGCCCATAAAAGCACGATTAATTATATTGAAAGTTGTTGCATACAAGTAAATTAAAGGAGCTGGCTAGGGAAGATCGGGAGTAAGTCAATTAGCTCAATGCAATTTCATTTTTTTGTTGAAGAAATCAGAATATCAATATAATTTTATGTGGAAGTAGGATATGTTGAATTGATAGCAATTGATTTATTAAATATTAAGGCCATGTTTGGTAAAGAGTTTTTTGGGTATAAAAAGAGCTTTTTGGGATATTAGCTGTTTGACTCTGGTCAAAAAACCTCTTTTGGGGTGTTTGGTTGATTATATTTTTAAATTAGTTTTTTATACCCAAAAAGTTCTTTTACAAAAAGCTCTTTGGGATAGCTTTTTCAAAGAGCTTTTTGAAATTTACCATTATGATGACCATACTAACCTTATAATTTGGACAAATTTACATTACATGTCATTCACAAATGATATTTCTGAATGTTCGATACTTATGCTTTAAAATTTTTAATTTATTTTTTTTCTCTTTTGGGACAAGAGTTGTGGATGGTCATGATGTTGAAGATAATGTTTTTAATTTTAATACTTTCTTAATTTAACAAATAATTTATGTTAGTCTTGCATTATATAAATATTTTTTTATATTACATAATTTCAATTGCTATTAAAAAAGAAAAAATTTAACATTAAAAATATATTTTGATAATAAGTACAAAAATTAGGAAAAAGTATAAATGTAAATTTATGTACCACATAAGTCTTAATTCATAATTCATATCGAAAAGAAAAATAAATATCCAATGAAAAATTGTTTTGTTTGAAAAATAATGAAATTGGGTAATGGGCATAAGTGAAATTTTATCAAATATCTTTGTTGGAAATAACTAACTTCACCAAACACTTTTTTCACAAATAGCTAATGCAATCAGTTAAGTCAAACAGCTAATGCAATCAGCTAACAGCTAATAGCTAATGCAATCAAGGCCTAAGTCTTGATCAAGCAAATAACCGGCAATGGATATTCAATTTTGGGAGTAACTCATTGACTTATGAAAGGGTAGGTAGGGAATTAAGGACCTTCAATTCACATTCTAATTACAAGTCCACATCGACTTGAAACCACGCAGGACCAAAATATTGTTACTAACAACTTCCCCCCTATAATTAATCATACGTGTACTCCACCTCCATGTATCCATTTTAGAAAAGAAATGGTCGTGTTAAGTTCATAAAAATTTCCAAGAGAACGCATTAAATTTTTATTAATTTCAAAAAGAGAAATTATTTTAAATACTTATAGTAATTTAAAAGGACTTTATTTTGAGTCTTTCATTAAAAAAAGATTAATAAATAATATTGGATTTAAATCATTTGAATTATGGTGAGTTGGTTGCTAATATAATTCGAATTATTTACAAAAAATCTCGCAGCGCTTCTTACTTTTGACCCAATTTATTTTCAATAATCTATAATCAGAAAATCGATTATTTTTGCCTTAATTTCAACTCACTCACTTCTTGCTTAAATAAATTATTTTTTTATGAAATTATCTTAAATAAATTGTTTTTTTTCATCTAGTAGATTACAGTGGGCCCCTAATTAAGACTATTGTAATTTTGTTTAATTCTATTTTGTTGGTGTGAACTGTGAAAAAAGGTTTCTATATTAGGCTCTAAAATGATGGGCAAACAAACAAAATTAGATGAGATGTATAAAATTGTATGATGTGATTAATTAGTAGGAGCAAAGCATACAAGCAATAACAAACTCGTACAAGTATCCCCCCCCCCCCCCCAATCTCTCTCGCTCTCTTAGCATTCTTAATCAAAAGGACAGGTTGCTTGGATGTTAATGTATGCAATTAATTATGATTAGGTAAAATTTCATCGTAAATTTGATATTAGGTAGTTTCATCACGCGATTGCAATGAGAACAATAACCTTTGGTGTTTTCTTGATGCTTTTTGCTATAATTAATATATATATATCATAATTGTTATTTAATTTTACAAAATTTTAATGCATGTTTAACTAATATGTAGTTACCCGGTGAGAATAAGCCAGCATGCTTCGTTGTCTCAGCTTTTCTTGTTGTACTTTGTGTTCCTCGGCTCCTCCTCGCTCCCTAAACCCTAATTTTGTATCGATTCCTTCTCTCTGTTCTTGTCTAATTTATTGAGGTGTGCTACTGGCCAAATTATAATCAGTAATAAGTTTATTTTACTTTGATTTGTTAGGTTGATTCTAATTTCTAGTGCTATTGTTAGTTTATTCAAAAAAAAATTTACCTCCTTGTGAGAACTAGGTTTCTCTCCTTCTTATGAGAGTTAGGGTTTCTTTTCTACCTTCTTGTGAGGGTTAGGGCTTTCCTTTATAGGGTTTTGGCTTTCGCCTTGTGTGCGAGTTATTTCTTTTTTCTATTTGTGTAAGTTTGATCATGGTTATTGAGTCAGTCAGGGAGTATTTTTGTGATTTATCAGTTTGTTTGATTGGACTCGATTAAGAATAATTCAAGTATAATAAAAGTTCAATGGGTGGATCAAGATGATGTTTTTTGTTCAAGCTAGATCTATTATAACACACAGATACCTGCTCTATATATGAAGGTATACAATAGCTCGCTAATAATCAGGAAAGATAAACTAACGTCAAATAACACGGTTTGTATACATTTTGTATACACACAGATACCGACTGTTTTGGTCTCTAGTGAGACCGATCCATTTTGGTCTCAGTTGGAGAACGGGATGCATAGGCGGTCTCTAAATTTGAGACCAAAAATGGTTTTAGTCTCTAATGGAGACCAATTACGGAGTCCGGTCTCAAAATTAGAGACCAAAATTATATTTAGTCTCCAATATTTGAGACCGAAAGTTCCATTGGTCTCAAGTGGAGACCAAATTTGAAACCGAAACATTTGGTCTCCAAAATTATTTAGAGACCACAATATTTTTCGGTCTCTGAAATGAGTAGACCCTTCCAAAACAATTGAACCGGTTGGGAAGTCCACTAGGAAAATTGGAGACCGTAATTCTTTTGGTCTCTAAATCTGACACCGAAAACCCTTTTTGGTCTCTAATAAATCTAAATTTGAGACCAAAAATGGTTTTAGTCTCTAATGGAGACCGACATTATATTTAGTCTCCAATATTTGAGACCAAAAGTTCCATTGGTCTCAAGTAGAGACCAAATTTGAAACCAAAATATTTGGTCTCCAAAATTATTTAGAGACCACTGTATTTTTCGGTCTCTGAAATGACTAGACCCCTTCCAGGGCTGAACCGGTTGGGAAGTCCACCAGGGAAATTGGAGACCGTAATTTTTTTGGTCTCTAAATTTGAGACCGGAAACCATTTTTGG
>JACYFF010031957.1:368376-395001 GCA_017589665.1 Selenicereus undatus | reverse complement strand
ATAATAATAATAATAATAATAATAATAATAATAATAATAATAATAATAATGATGATGATGATGATAATTAAGAAAAAAGAATTTGGTTAGGCCTTCAAAATCCCTCCCAAACATCACCAGACCAACAATTACCAGAAAACATGTTATTTTATTGATTGCAGTTAGAGCTAACCCCTATTTGGGGGGGTCCCTGTGGAGATGTTCCAAATGTTTTCATTTCTTTGGTGTGTTATAAAGAAATTTAGGTACATTCCAATCTAAACTACTTATTTAGAATGATAACCGTTGCCCAAATCATTAGATACACCATGAAAATTATACCAACATTACTCACAAAATACAACAACATCACAACACCTTCCAGTGTGAGTCTCACTTTCGCAGGATCTGGAGAGATCCAGATGTAGGCAATCTTAACTCTACCGATATCCCGACCCGTAGAATTTGTTTGCAGACATTATTCACAAAATCCGCAAACAAATTCATTTGTCAGTTGTGTATAATTTACCTCCTGTTCCGATGTTATACATTTGGCCCTTTTTCCTCTTGAATCATTTTTCTTTTTGGGGTACAAAAAAAGGACAACGTAGATTTCTATAATCTTTTTTGATGAAACATTAGATAAAGCAGGAGTTTAGATTATAAATTGAATTTATTAAGCCATATATGTACACATACCCCCCCCCCTCCCGGCCCAAAAAAACAAAAACCCAAAAAAAAGACAAAAGGGTGCAGTTTAAAATTGATCTAGCTCCATGCCTGAAACTGAAAGCAAAGGTTTTTAAATTATGATCTATATTTTCCTGCCTTATAATAATCTTATCCTCTATTTCATAAACAGAGACAGATAACATTCTCTTATCATCTCATTTCACAACACCCACCTCTTTTTTTGTTAAAAAAAGAGGAAATGGGCTGTCCTGAGAGCAATCAATCAGTTGTCCAAGACTTGGTCAAGGAATTTGTTATTACTTTAGGAACATTGATAGGGCCTAGAAAGTAGAAACATACTTTATAGTTTATATACAATAGGAAGAATTTTTTTTTTAAAAAATTTTGACTGAATTAAATACCACTAGTTATAGTGAAGAAAACAGGGCAGTTGTCCATTGAATATGTCAGCAACTCAGGTGAGACTCTGTTGCTCAACAAATTTGACAGAGGAAGAACAGAGGACAGAGAAACAGGAAGACAAAACAATGAAAAGCATCTTTGAAAAACAGGCTTTTCCATGTAGCATTAGTTGAGATTGATGGAGGAAATCATGCTAATAGTAATTCATTGTTTATTTAGTGAAGTTTGGTATGAAGTGGGGTACTTGGGATAGGCTTTTGCTCCAAGTAGCAAGTAAGACAGCCAAATCTCTTTCACATATGAATTGGGAGGAAAAGAAAATGCATAAAGGGTAGTTGTTGTGGTTCTTTTTATGTTTTTGGTGATCTATTATATCATGCAATTTGGGGTTGGGAGTGGATAGAGAAAGGAGAGAGAGGGTTTTCTAGAAGGCCATGGGGTGGGGGCTGGGCCTGGGCTTGGGTTAAAAGCCGAAAGGGGGAAGTAGGTTGGTTAGATGACAAAACAAAAACAGCACAAAAGGCACCATTATTATTATTATTAGTTAACATCATTATGTGTTTTTTTTTGGGTTGTTACGACATTTTTATTGTATATTTGAATATGTAGATCTAACAATGTGATGAATTTAGATAAAGCGACTCGATTTGTTTGGAGATAAAAATTATGTAAATAAGGGATGAGTTTCAAAAAAATGAAATACTGTAACAACTCGAGCCTGTAAATTTAAGACTGTTATAGAATTTTTAACAGGAGGGAGGGGTGTTCCTATTGTATATCTCATGTTTGGGTGATTGTTTTGTGTGGCCATTTGCTTCACCTTCCACTTTCATTGTTGTTTTAATTTTTGTTTCTAACATTTCTCCTTGTGGTTCCCACCCTTGTGGTGCAAGTTGGCAATGTTGGTAGGGTTAGGGTAGGGATGGAATAGAGAGAGAAACAAGAGAGAGATATCTCTCTTTTAGCCCACTAATTGCATTCTTGCAAAATTATTAGTTGCCCACCACACATGCTCTTTTTCATCTCCCTCTTCTTCAGATGAAAACTACTTGTTCCTATGTTCCCCCAACCCTTTACCCACAAAGTTGGTACCTATTATTCTCCCTTGATTCCCAACTCTCCTACCCTCAACTTCTTCTCTTTTGAGCTTTTCCCCTTCATCCAAGGAATTCAATAACATACCTTTGAGTTCAATGAAGAATCATTTAATTCTTTTTTTAAAATAAAAAAAAACCTTTTGGTGTGATTGTATTGATTGAAACTTGAAAGGCTGATGTAGCTCAAATAATACTACACTAGTTACTATACAATTACGGTCAAAAAGTATGTATAGTTTACTTTAGCACCAAAAATAAGACGTACAGTTACAACATTAACCCTAGTGAGATTCTGTTAGTGTTCCGGGAAAAGAGCCAGGAGAAATTTCACAATAACTGCGGAAGAAATTCGTAATACGTCTATTAAAACATAATAACATTATTAATAGTTCTTTTTTTTTTACTTGTTTCGCTACCAATGGTTTTTTTAGCATCTTTAAGTCTTGTCTACTTTTATTTGCTACTACTTTTATGAGAATTAGACACCCTCTTTACCATTTAATTGTAATGACGATTAGATTGTATTTGTGCATTATTTGTTAGTAACCCTTTGCTATATATATCTTGTCCAAGCGTCCAAGGTAATAGGTATGACTTTGATTTTTGATTGATGGCTCAACATGTATTCTCCCTCTAATTTGCTCCCTTTTTTTTGTTGGCTGTGGAATTTCATTTGGTAGTTTTCTTGGGTGTGGGGAAGTTGATGCGAAAGACAGAGGAGACGAGGTGGTGTAATCGGATTTGTTTGTATTTCACCTACTTCTTCATCCACATCTCCCTGTCCATTAGTCTATTTTTGGCCTTTCTTAAGAGATGCTGAAATGTGTGTACCCTTTTATTTTTACTGGCAAATTATTCCCTTCACCTCCCTGGAAATCTTATCTCTCTACCATCATTTGAACTTATCCACATCTATCTGTCCATGATCTATCTCCCTTCACAGAAGAAGCTTTAGGTCAGTGAAGGAAGAGAAAAGGAACAAGGAATTTTTATCAATGATCAAAGCCCATAATTTTGTTTTGTAAAGTTGGCTAAGAAAGCGATTGATTGACCTAATTAGGATGATCATAGCTTCATGGGTTTGTGTTGCTTATACTTGTGAACCTCTTGTTTTAATTTGAAAGATATAATGACCAATGTTATATGGTCACAATCAATTAGGTATTGCACCTCCCAAGCTAGAATGCAATTATGCATGGCTACCTCATCCTCGTCTCTATCCTTAGCCGCCCTTCTACCCAATTTCCTCCACATTTTTATCCCCCAAACCACCGGCCCCACCTTCACACCCAAAAACATTGAAGGATGTCATGGATCGGACATTTAAGGAAGTCTCACCAAATAACTAATAACTCTCATTTATTCTAGTGTTAAAACATTGAATCCTTTTAAGTATATATTACACCCTAGGATCAATTCTTTTTCCCTTTCCCCTCCTTGTGATTTGATCCCCCCCCCCCCCCAAAAAAAGCAGTCGCATCAAGTCATGTATGACATATTATATTTTTCAATTGAATAAAATTATATATGCACCCTTTATAAAACCATAACTTGTATCTAAACGGCTAATGGAATTCAACGCAAAATCAACTCATGCATGTGCAAATTTCTAACCTTAATACATTTGGAAGAAGGTGAGGATCATATTAGCAAATGAATATAGCTAGTTAATTTGATTAATATTGTTCATCATAGTCTTTTTTTTTTCCCCCAAACAAAATACCTATTTCATGACGTGAGGAGGTCAAGGAAGGATCATTAAAACTTAGAAACTAGGATAGAAAACTTAGTATCTCTACTTGCATAAGTGTCTATACAGATAATCTTACAGATATTTAAAACTCTTCAAATTTCGCAAAAACAAGATTCATAGTTCGGGTTGTGGTTGTGGGAATCAGGATGGAAGCAAAAAGTGTAGGGGAAAGCAAGAGAAGTGGATTAAACAAAGAGATGGAGGGAGGAATTATGTATAATTACGCAAATGAAGCGATGATTGGTGATTGCCAACTCACGGCACGTGAACGCCATGTGCCTAGCATTTGAGAGAGAGAGAGAGAGAGGCTTGACAAAAAAAGGACTGAGAAAGGGGTTTTGAGTAAGCAGCTACCTAACACATTGGGGTTGTCCCTTTGCGGCTTTGCCCCATGTGAGAGACTGAGGGAGACCCCTCAACTTAAGCAGAAGCAAGCCCACCAATGCCCTTTCTTTTTATGCACCAAATGCCTCACGTGAATTAAGGGCCCCCTCCAATTCACATTAATGTTTCAATGGGACTTCTTCAAAGTTCAAACCACACACCCAACAGCGTATCTCTTATATTAATTAAACAAACTACTAATAAGTTCCTAACAAATTAAATAGTGATAAGGACGCCCCCCCATGAGACTTGCATCTCACTTTATCTTAAGCCACCTAGGTCTGTCAGTGTCTTTATATCTTCAAACAGAAGGGGATAGAGCTACTATCTACCAGTCTCCTAGCAGTCTCACCCACAATATTAACCCCAAAGAAAGATAATTAATTAAATAAAGGGCACCTGCTACTGAGAAAAGCAAGCAGATCCACGTTCATTTATCTTGCAAGGCAAACTTCCTTCGAAATGGCAGAATTAAAACAAAAAGATGAAGGGGAGGGGGCTGTTGACATATAAATCTCCGCTACGAACACCAAGTGTGCATCCCGCTTCAGTGGAGTATGAGGCCAAAGACCCCTGAGATAGTAAGTCTCCAAAAGAAAAAAATTATTTAACATCTTCAGATAGCACTACTTGTTGGAAGTTCATAAAGGAGCACAAATTCAGAGCATAATGGCAGTTGTAGCACATGGCTGGCACAGAAGTGGCACCTAGCTCTATCAAATAGTATGAGCAATGAGTATCATATCATGCCAATGCACCATCCAGACAAAATGCATTAGGTATGAATTTGACCGAATGAATGTCTTTTACTTGGCTCTCTTGCGTACTTCATAGATGTAGCTCAGGATGACCACAGCTGCAGCCACTGCAACCCCAACAGCACTCTGAGCCAATACAGTGCTATCTTTCGGACCTGTTTTGGATCCACCAGGAGTGAACCCTAGTTCAGAAAGTTTCTTGTGTGATGCCGCGTAGTCCCGGAAGAAAGCTTCCTCATCCTGCCATCGTCCCCACCAAGTTTATCAAACCCAACAAACATATGAAAATGCAATTCAGCATTTATTAATTTCTTTGCTTTTTTCCCTTTAAACAGAAGGCAGCACTTCTTCCAGATAAAAGAAATTTAATAGTACATCAGCGAAGGGAGAATCCAAATCCGAAGAGTTAAGCTAGGCCTTGATCCTCAAATTCTTCCATGGGTTATGGAGATTTTATGCAATGAATGATAGACATTCTTACTTGTCTGATTGTCAAAATAGCACTCATTTAATTGTCAGAATCAATAACTCTGAGCCTTCAACCTAAGAATATAACCACCAGATGCTAGTCCTACAGTTCAATCAAGAATGATCAGAAAGGAAAACCTTGGAATTTGACATCTTTGCCTCCTTACAATTCATCAACAGACCTATTCAATGAATTTGGCAGTCATCGGGAGGTGAAACATTACTTCACAAACAGAGGTAGTTGAAAAACACTGTCCTGTGGGATTCCATTTGGTTAGAAGTTTGAACCACCTCAGCAGCATAATGCATCGCGGAGCTGGGAGCATCTTTTAACAAGCACTGACAAATGAGCTGGACTATTATTTCTGAGAAGGTGTTTGCAGAATCCATATTCAGGCTCTCTCATTACCTCTCATTACCAACCACATTTAAGAAAATTTTAGTGACAAGTCTGGCAAAAGATGAGCGACTTGCAGAAGTGATATTCTCAGAATTTTGTTGTGTCTGGTTCAATACTTCAATCAGTGAATGGAACTTAATGCTAAACAACATATTTACGATTCACAGGCAGTAAAGAATACGACTGCTTTCAGACGAAATACAGCCCAATTAGAGATCTCCGTGGCAAACAAATTACGGCTAACAACAGTAAGCTATAAACAAAATACACAAGTACCTTAGCATAGAGTTCAACGTAAGGACGAAATGCAGGATCCTCCACTAGAGCTTTGTCTGTAGGAAGTCGCAACAACCCTTCTGATTCTCCCTTCAGCAACTCCCTGGTGTCAGCAACAATAGTCAAATGCCTTTGTTGCAATAGAAAAAACAATGATATTTAAAATAGCCTAACTTGTCCGCAGAGATTCGAGATTTGATCCCATGCGATTGTGCTGCCCAGGAGGGGGGGAAAGGGTCTTACACAAAATAAGAGTTGTCAAACTTGAGAGGCTCCCGTGTCCAAGGGCCATCAAACCCTGATCTCTCTGGATGTGCCCTTCCCTTTGGCACCAAAAGAGAAGTAAAAATAGGTTAAAAACGTGCTTATATGTCAAAGAAAAAGGCGCAAATGCAGTAAAGGTATTACCAGGGTATGACCGCCTGAAAGAGCTACAATGTCTTTGTCAGTAAGACCCATCCGGTAGAAGATATCCCTCAGATGTGGTGCACCTACAATGAATATCAGCAGCAAAAGTAACCATAAAAAACGAGCCTCACAATTTAGCAGGATTGAGCAGAAAAATAATACAACCAGCACACTTTATTCTGACAATAACAGTTTTCAATTTCGTCTCGGTTTCATAAGACACATTTCAAACGAGCAATTAGCATAATATATATCTACTCCCAACGAATATGACTCCCTGTTCACTGATTTCATTTTTACACCTCCTACCAATTTCAGTGGCTCAGGCAAGGTTATGCATCCCAATATTCTGACCTAAAGAAAGAAAGAAACAAGCTGAGGAAAAACATGCCATCGCTTTCTAGTGACTGAAAGAAAAGGCCGAAGCTCACCACAATTGCTTAAGATCTCTACAGTTTAGCTATGCTTCTTCAAAATAAATAAAAGATAGAAGAGAAATGATGCCCAGTTATCCACAACTGATGGACATCAGCCTTGGGTAACTAAAATAGGTGGAATTTTGAATAAGACAAAATGGCTGATTATTAAATGCAATCGATACATTTCATGGCAGAAAAGAAGAAGACAATGCAGACATGGAACAGATAATCTGAACGAGAGCCCGAAGTGACCAGTCTTGATATAGGAAACCAAATCTACTCATGGTCATCTATTTATTGATTCCATTCCAAATATATTCCAAGGCTTGCAACAACCAATAGGGCCACTTGATATGCATCCTTCACAATAAAAACCCTACCAGGCAAAAAAAAAAAAAAAAACCAACAGAAATTTCTCCACATACCTTGTTTAGCATCTGGAAGTCGCCCTTCCTTGGGGGATATCTTTGAGTCCTGAAAATGACACGAAGAAAACTTAATATGCGGAAGCAATTCCTATAGTGTTGTCTCCTCCAAAATTACAAAAACTACAGACCTTTCTGCCAGGAACAAAGTCAATGGTTGGCCCTCCAGTGACTTCAACAGCAACAACACCAGCAAGCTGCAAAGAAAAACGGCCCATTAAAAGCAGATACTTCACAGACTAAAATCTAAACCAAATGGGAGCTCCAATCGAAAGCAAAGAACCTGAACCAACTCATAAGTAGCATGAATCAATTAAGAATAAAACAGCAGAGCACATTCTGCAACCATAACATACTACAGCATCACCGAGCTTCCCAAAAGATGAAGCCAAAGTAGCACACCAGAAAACCAAGATGCAACATAACTTAAAAGGATGGTATTTTAATAACTTCAGAGTCACATAGTACCTAGAGCAGACCCAGCACCCCACTCGCATTCTGGTTAAAAGCTTTGGGGCTAGTGATGCTTGTCCCCTTCAATTGCAACACCCCTCCCCCCCCTCAAAAAAACCAAACAAAGGGGGAGGGGGAGGAAGTCTGATCACAAGCAAGTCCTACAGACTAAACTGTGAAGTCTCCCTAGGGCATAGATCCATGGTTACCTACAGCAGCCTTTTTTTTTTGGATGGCAAAGAACCTTCTCAGAAGATAGTATTACTTTTTTATTTTTTGATAAGAAAAAGATGAAATATATTAAAAAAGAGGGGATATACAAGGAAGGATGCTAATTCAGCATCCCACAAAGCTAATTACAGCCCAAGAATAAGCTACCCACAAAATTAATAACTTCCAACGAGGAGGAACAAAAAACCTCCTCTTCCCAAAAGAAAAGAGTCTTGAGCCACTTATCCTTTAGCCACTCCAAGGAGGTTTCCATCCCATCAAAAACTCTCCTATTTCTCTCTGTCCACACTAACCAAAGGAGGTTACGCATAACAGCTAATACATCACTACTATATAGGATAAGGCATAAAATATGCAATCCAATGTCATTTTCAAGTAAAAGACTAGAAGATATGGTCCACCTACCTGATACAGATCCGCATACGTAATCTTTGGATGTTTAGCCTTCACCTCCTCTGAAATGAGCAAAAGGGAGGATTTAAGTATATAAGTGCCAAAACATATATTGTATCAAAAAGAACATAAGGAGAGGAATAACACATCAAGAAACCCATAAAATGAAAATATATACACAAATAAAATATAAGCTAACAAAGTTCTTCGCTGCCAATGAAAAAATACAAAAAATCACAAGAGGAGCTACGATACAACTTGAGAAAGAACATAAATCCTCCTTGTGAACTGAACTGGGCCTACAAAGGAAGATGGAGACAAATGACTGATAAATACTGAAGGGAAGGAAGGTCATGGCTGTCACCACCCTCATGATTTGCCCTTACAAAGTCAAAACTGAAGCAATTCATCAACCATGAGGTCCATGACTTTCCCAAGCCAGCAGGAAGGAAAAAACCTTTATGGTCCACATCATATGAATACACTACACCCCCCCCCCCCCCAATGGCCATGAGAGCTAAGAGCCTAAGAAAGCATCCTTGCATAACTGTTGTTCGTGGTGAAGAAACACTTTGTATTAACAATAAAGTCAACCTGAACAACCACCGCAAGTTACATTTTGTGGTCACTTAATTGTCGTGATTCATTCATTACAAACTTATTAAAAACTGCAGCAGCATGTAAGCCTTGTTTTTAAAATGAATAAATAGGACAAAAGCAAAAATCTCATTCACGAACCCGCAGGGGTGGGGGGATACAAACGGGCATTTATGCCACTTATGCAACCTGTAGCCAATAAGCTGTTCCTAAGCATTGCACCTCTGGCCTAAGCACATTCTCCCATAAATGCAAAGGTAAATTAGTTACTATTATTGAAAAAGATAGAAAAATTTACAATTTATTGAATCAAATAATCAACATATTTTCTTATAGATTTAGTACAAGATCAGAAACATATGACCACATCACATGACAAGAATCCCCCACGTCTACCATACCATACTCACCTATTCCCCTCCAACACAATCCCACCCCGGTAACTGCAAGCTTTCCCAATTACAGCTTGGGCTGAGGGAACTAGGGTGGCTAAAACACCCGCAAGATGTCTCTTGAAGGCTTTGAAGCTCGCAGCTCCAGAAATGCGAGAATTCTGTTCTTGACAAATAGGTAATCATGTGGAAAAGCATGGAAGACCACTTTTGCATTTTGATGACTCGAAAAGTTCAGACTTGGACCTAACAAGGTTATTTTCATTTTCTCAGCTATGCTAATGCTATACATGTACTCCAACAGTTGCAGGAAGTATATCTCTAAAGTCTAAAGTGTATCTTTAAAAATCGTGAAATGGATAAGATTTAAAATCATTTCAACTTTTCTCAAAACAAAATGCTGTGTATATAAAGCAATTTGCGGAGCGTGAAAAATGGGAGGATTCACTCATAGTGGTGACTCTTGAATTTCCACAAAAGTGTTCCCGTATGAGCAAAATAGCAAACTTGCTATATCCACATGGCAGTCAGAGGAATTAATGGTAATATCCAGGAAGAGCCTAGCAGGAGCAGACAGCAAAGTGCACTGTTCAAGGATACTTCAGGGAAGAAGACTTCCATTCATTTGTTGGAAGGAGACGACCTAAGCACTTAGTGCATACCCACTCAATCATGCCCTCCTATTGCCGAGCCAGGGGAATATAAAGTGTACTATTCAAAGGTGCTTCGGGTCCACATGTGTACATAGGGATTTGAACTCGGTAGGCTATTTAGAGTAAGCCAAGGAAGCCATTATCAAATTATATTTCTTAGGGAAGCCCTAGAAATAATCAAGGGGGGGGGGGGGAGGCTCTAACAGAAGGATTCTAAACTTTAATGCTTCTTTGCAAGAAATATTACAGGAATACTCTAGTAAAAGGCAATATCTATTTTATGAATTCAGTACATAAATGGAATCAATAAGCTTTGACTCTGCAACTGAGAGGACTATGAATGTGAGCAGTTGATCTCAACAAATACAATATCACACAACACACACTCCAATTAGCCTAATGATAGAAGTTCCATGTCATTACAAATTGATCTTGACCTTCTCACTTTGCCCGTAAATGCTATAAACCAGAACGAAAACAGTTTCAGTCAAAGCTACGTGCCCCAATCTGCCATAGAATAATTTTTCATACACCAGAATCTTAATGCTTAACTTTTGAGCTCGTTCTAATGGACAATATTTTGCCTAATTGCCTTCTATTTCTTGTTTGAAGGGCTGTCATCGTGCCATGTCCTAATCAAGAGACCAACAAAGAGGCACCGAGAAATAGTACTCTATGGTATGGCATACATGTTCACCACAAAGAGAGAAAATTGACTCTTACCAAAACTGTTCTTTCAAGCATCCAAGGTTACTCCTTTGGCTTTTTCCTATTCCTTATTTTCATTCCAAGTTAGAAAGCATTTAAGACGGTTTTCTCTGGCGATCTTTCCGGCACGATTTCAAAAGTATCAGCCTGTTGAAATAGAACTTTGTCAAGTAACCTATCCCTTATGTAGATTAGGTATTCCTTATCTTCAATGAGGTTATTCTGAGTTAGCAACCATGGAGGTTCATGAATGAGAAAGGTCACTAATAGTTTATGGTTGACACTAAATAGGCATAACAGCACTGCAGCACATATGGTTTGGGTCTTTTCGGGATTCATCAACAAAGGGTAGAATTGCTTCTACTTTCATGTCCTTACAAGATTGGATACGGTTGCCATTCTTTCTCTAGCATGATAGATGGTATGATTATTCTATTCATTTTCATTTTATTGGGGGTGCACTGCATCAATGCAATTCCACGCACAGATAATGAGCAAACTTCTAGTTCTACCATTTGATCCTAGTTTTTATTTGATATGCCTTCCTGAGCATTGATTCATGGTTGTCTGCTTCCTTAGCAAGCTCAATTGGATTTCTATGAAACGCTCCCATTATGAAATGGTCACATGAAACCTCATATTCACTATAAACCTGACAACAAAATCATACTTTTCAGAATATTTGCCCTGTCACCCCCCTCCCCTTCTCAAAAAAACAGATATCCATGGAAGATTATTCAAAAGTCTTCAACTCCTAGAAAGCACCCCCCCTTTTCTGGTTGACAACTGAATGTAAGATCCTAACATGCAACAGTCAACAAACGAGCGGGAAATCTTGATAATAGTTACACACTTGCCATTTTTTCTTGAGATTATTCTTCTCTTGCTCATTAGACATTGAGACCCAATTGTTCACCATGTAGATAATTGGGTTATTGCACTAGTGCAAGAAGACTCCATCTACCTCAAATCTATATAGAAATACCAATTTTTTCATATGATATAGTTTTCTTCCAGCAGCAAATAAGCATCACGAAACTGCTAACTCGCACAAAACCTCATACATATGTCCTTCATTTCCCCCCTTTCCCCATTGAATTCACCACATCTACAAACTCAGCTACATGTAGCCAACCTGGAAGTGTGTGTACAAGTATCAAACTCATACCCATTTTTAGCCTATACCTAAGTATATAAATGTCAATATTCACATTCAAGAAAGCAATTAATTAGCACAGAAATTTGTTGAAGCCAGTGATTCGAATAATCTGAAGTAGAAACTCGACAATAACGTATTCAACAACCAAGGCGAAATCGAAAGGAAATTTGATCGAAATTAGCTCACCACACCAATCGATAGCTTTCTTCAATCCGTTGTTGGAACCGTGAGAGTACTCCTCCTCGCTCCTGATGGAGCCGTTAGGGCCTCCGGTCTTGGTCTTGGCGTCATAAGTTCCAGCGTCGTGCCACCTGAAAAGGCGAGAGAAGGGCGAAATTAGAGAAGGAGGCTTCACTTCAACGAGTCCATCGCCATGGACGACGTCAAATGAGAGAGAGAGAGATTACGCAAGGCGGAGCATGATAGGAGCGCAGTTGCGGCTGGAGATGAGAGCGCGAAGATCGCGACGAGCCTTGTCGATCTCCTTGAGGTACTCAGTGTCCACCACCGGCATCGCCATGGCTGGGAAGCTGAGCTCACAATCACAGTCACAACTCCCGAGGAGGTTTAGATGAGATAGAGGGAAGAGAGAGAAGAGAAGGAGCGAAATGGGAAGCAGGAGCACCAGAGTCCAACCACTGGCTTGGTTTAATTCACTCTCGTTGATATTTATAGTGACATTGATTGATATTATTTGTATAATACTAAACTGCTACTAGTGGTGGGTGCGAGACACACGCGATGCGACAAACTCAAATGGTGGCCGTAGTTTATTTGCTCTTCACAAATTGGAATTTGATAAAATCTCCTTTCTTGGTCAGATTTGAAATTTAGTCATCATACCCATTGTGACTACTGACTTGGTGCATTTCATCAAAGACGTTTAATCAATAATTGACTTTTCAAACCTCATTATAACGAAGAGTTTATTAAGAGATAATAAAATTTATAATTTTTATTATTATGTATAAACGCTGAATATTTTAGAAACACTTTTATATTATTCTAATTTTCGTGAATACTTTACTTAGAAATCATCAAAGTAAATAAATAGAATCATTACGATTTTTATTTTATGCTTTCTAACTTTCAAGAGAATTCAAATATTGAGATTTGATTTTTAACGTATCATCTGTAAGATTAAATTATTTGTTGCTTGTTACTAAAAAGGAAATAGTAGCTTTCTGACAATACATATAAAGGTTTCTTGAATCAATATATTTGCCAGCTAGGTGGGCATGTGTATTCATATTTCTCGACAAAAAAGAATCCAACTTATTGAACGGTATGATCCTAACTTTAAAAGCAATCATTTGCTTAACTCAATTAGTCCCGTAAGCCCTCCATGTTGAGGGTGTCACCAATATCTCAACTGTGATATGTCTGATACGAACACCCAAGGGAAGGTTCAGCTCCCCAGCAACTATTAGCAATAGCACCCCTAGCATTTACAATAAAAGAAATTTCCAACTTTGTCAAAAAAAATCTAGAGCATTTTTTCCTCCGTTCTCCCCATTCGTATGATGAAGGGGAAATGAGCATGTTAAGACTTCGGTGGACCGGCCCTCCATTGTAGCTCAATCTGGATACGCCCATTCTTGGAGTCAATCAGATGATACTTTTCGTTGATCCTTTTGTTGCTCACGACATCACCAAGACTGATGTTTATGTATCCCAAAGATTCCTAAAAATCACAAAAAAATTTGTCAGAGCGGCCTGTTAGCCTTAAAAGAATGCAAAATAAACCAAGAATAGCTTTCACATATATAGACTGCAGATGAGCCATGAGAATCGAGCAGCAAACCTTAGGTTGCCGTAAGCCCATTCTTTTTGTGGTGCTGAAAACTTCAATGTGCAACTTATCATTAATAGGAGGTTCTTCGACAATAAACTGAAACTTCTCGTCCCATCTTGGATCTCTGTTTTTCTTTACAGTCTGTACAAGTAGCATGGAGTTATTACCCTTCTAGTAAAATGTTGCGCCAGGTCTTTCTAAACTAGACAGGTTAATCATTGTAAACTACTCTTCCATCAACCCCTATGATAAAGAGGTTTAAGTCTTTTCGATCAGAAAAGAGGGGCAAACATGTCTCAATGCAATCTCGCAATTTGTAGCGCACCACAAACCACCCAGTATGGATGTCACAAAGAGAGGTATTTGAAAAGATGAAGGTATGCATAGCCTCAGCACTATATCATCTTTTGGTATGCCCAGACATCATACAACGATCTATAATTATAAGGACACCAAGGGCTCATGACGATTGCCACTAATAGTCTACCCATCATGACTGTAGCAGATATAAACGCCATGATTTGACTCTTTTTATCATGCCAAAAAGTGCTGATAAGAAAATTGAACAAAAAAATAGAGTGAAGTCACCTTCGTTTTTCTCTTCTCTCCTCTGAAAATGATGCGTGCAAATGGGTTTGTGTGGTGCTTTCCTTCCACATCTTGAGCTTCGTGCACTGTCACGACAAGAACCCCTCCACCAGCGGGTGTTCCTTCAGGTGCATTTTCCATTTCCTGTTGTTCGTCAAAATCCTTCCCAAGATCCTCCGCCTTGAGCGGTCTGTATGTCAACTCAAGCACAATCTGTCCACGTGACTTCTCATTTGAAGGATCATTCACATCCCATGTCTTAAGGAGGTCAAGGGCGAACTCTTTTGGCTCATCTGGCTTAACATCTATCAAGGGAATGGCATTCTTACCCATTTTCTCATGTTTCCCTACCTAACAATGACAGGAAAAAGCTCACTTCAGAAAATTAATTATATTATAAGACAGGCACAACCAATCATGCGATATTTACCTGGTCCCAATCAAAGACCTTAACTTGTAACGCCTGAGTCTCTGGATCTCTAACAACAAGCTTAAATTCTTCATTCCATTCAGGATTCAGGGTTTTGAACTTCACCGTGGTTTTTTTTGATGGAGCTTTATCATCTGTGAGCTTCAGTTTCGCATATGGGTCTGATTGACCCAGGAAATCCATCTTTCTCAACTTCGTTGCTCTGAGCACCTTCGCATGTAGGATTCCAACAGGCTTTCTCTGTGCTCTGCATATTTGTGGTACAGATACAACACACAGGTAAACAGGTGCAATTGTATGGTTATGTCAATGTACATGCCGTCAGGTCAAGTGGAGGAAATTAGCCATACTTAATTGGATCCAGAACAGGTACTTCAAGTGTTCGTGGCCAGAGATACATGTTAGCAACTTGATCTTTAATTAGCTCCTGCAGGAGAGAAGGTTTCCAAACATTCATTCATGCTTACATTGTAAAGCAAGTGCTCAGACAAAAATTAACTCTCTCTCAAAAATTGGAAATTCTCCAGACACTGTAAATCATATTTACTTTGCTTTGAAAAAACTGCTCCTAACTAATTTAAGGTCTAATATAATTGATATAGAAGTAGTTTTTCTTTTCATGAGCTCTAACTATTAACCCTATATAGATGATACCACTCGTATTATTTCGTACTTAAATTTTATTCATGGATATTCCAGAAACAATCTCCATGCTAAGGGGTTAACAGCATGGTGGTGTTAGTTTCAATTCAAATATCCGTGGTTTCCCTTCCTGCCACTGATTCCCTGTTGGCAACACCATCATTACCTAATTTACCAAACAGAACATACATCCCTAAAGCCCATTTGTCACCTATAACCCACCAGAGGTCAAAAAACATAGACAATTCCCCCTCCAATGCTTTTTTCTAGTATTCTGTTTGTTTTTACTTTTTCCCCCTCTTTTTTCTTTTTTTTGGGGGGGGGGGGGGGGGGGCTAGGTTGTCCACAAATAATTGGTGACTTCAAGATCAGCACTAATAAGCGCTTGTTGGTAAGAAGAGGAGAGGAGACAACCACCACCCCCCCCCCCAAAAAAAGAAGGAAAAAAGGGGAAGAGGGACACATCTCCCAAATGAAGGCACACATCTTCAAAGATTTTCCATCAGAGGCTGTCAGCCGAGCTGAACATGACAGGCTGAGTGCAACGCAAACAGATGATAAGACACAACACACAACTGTACCTGGACCAACCTGTACACGCCTGGAATTGACATAAGATCAGCGCCTAGAAGCTTTAGTCCAAAGTCAACATGTGGCTGCAAGTTAATACAGGCACGTTAACATTCTCTGCAAACTTAAATGAACATATGAGAGGAAAGGAGCATTAAACAGAAGCAGATGATCAAGCCAAGTTCCAAAAGCAACTAAATGACAAGTCAACTGATATGTCTTCAAACATTCATACCTGCAAAATGCATGGATCCTCAATGTGTCAGAGAATAACTAGTAAAGTTGCCTAAATGTTTAGCTGAATTACAAAAAAGGAAAACGCAACTACAGAAAGTATCAATCATACATGTATCTTTACATCAAAAAACTTGTGAGAGGTATCAAATACACGATACCCTCCGAGCGACCAGGGTAGGCGATTACTATAGTACTGAGGAGGTGTTCAATATGTTTTGAACCAAATAGCTAGCTAAAATCAAGCTAGTCCGACCTAATCATAGAATTCCAACTGAATGAATTGTGCAATATGGTGCACTTCATGACAGAAGATATGAATTTTCTTTTTTCTTTTTTTTAAGGTTCAACTGGTAATAATGGAAAACACACAAATAAAGAGCTTCGATGGCAATCTACTTTCCCAAATCAAATGGATCATGTGTTTCCATTAACCTGAACATAATACCTTTAAGCAAAATCTTCAACAATTTACTAGGATAATTTACAGAATTGACTTGAGGATATAATCATGCAACTTTAAGCACAATACTATATCAAGCCAGAAACATTACAGAAGACTAAATGGTAATATTGAAAGTTATGTCGCTAACCAGAAACTAAATGGTAATATTGAAAGTTATGTTGCTAACCAGAAACTAAATGGTAATATTGAAAGTTATGAGTTATGACTAATGCCCATCCTGAACTGTGAAATAAGTTAATAAAAGCCTGAGCCTGAGGTGAACGCGGTAGCTTACACCTTGAAAGTCAAGAAATACAGTAGGCTCAAGGCTCATCCCAACCAATCATTTAGCAAGCTCAACTCAGCTTGCAAGCTTGCTGAACTTGAAAATTTGTGACAGAAGCTTGTTGAACTTTTTACTATTAGTGTGAATCAATTGAAATCATATCAAATTATTGAGAAGCTTAGAGTAGAATGATTTCTCATTCTTCACAAGGGGAGAAATGAAGAATGTGTTGAGCCTTTTTATGATTCATGCCAATAACATGAAACTGAATGCTAGCAAGAATATGGCGATACAACATGAGACATTAATGCCCACTAGACAGAGGGTGATTTAGTAATGAAATATATTCCATAATCCAAACAATACTGATTGCTACTGTACATCCCAAGAAAAACGAAACAAACTTAATCAACATCAGCTTACCTTTTCCATGAGAGAAACATATATTGTCGCAAAACATGGAAAGGCAGGGACCAGGGGTTTCAGTGTGATTCGGGGAGAAGCAAAAACTTGGAAGTCCACCACCTGAAAAGTTTTCCCATTTAAAAGGTTGCCAGCAATAGCATGGTCAGCTCTTAGTATTTTTTTTTTTTTTTGGATCAGGATGGTTGCCAGCAATAGCATGGTCAGCTCTTAGTATACATAGGAGTGAGCAAAAAGGCGAGTACCCAATAGTCAGGTCTGTTTCAATACTAGAAACCAGGATCACTCCTGGGCCCAGGAAGAAACCTGGTGCCTGGTGCCTGGTGCCTAATTATCGTAAGTAGAGGAACAGGAGGAAAAGGGGGGGGGGGGGGAAGACCATACAAGTGTTTTAGACTTTTAGTTCTTGATGAGTTGATGGTCCACTCTTAGTTTTAATGATTCAAAAAGAGGAATTCATCTCAAGACTGAAAAAAAATAAAAGACATAAGATTAAAGGTAATCCATGTGCTCCAACTGGATATTTAGAAACGAAAAATGATGAGCACAGGGTACAGGAATGTTCCCAGATTTTATTTTATTTTTTTGTACCCAGTTTCATATGGTTCTGGACTGCTAGTTCTAATTTCAGGTCCAACTAGGAACCAACTGAAACCGGGTTCATGTCGTGTCTGTGTTCCCAATCGAATACTTAAGTCTTGCTCACCTAGCTATACGAGGTCGTTTTCTTTCTCGCTATTTTTGTGGAGGTTGGGGGTGCAAGGAAAGTACCTGAGCAGTCGCCCTCAAGCCAAATGCTTTTACAACGATGGTAATGTTAGGATTTGCTGCCCACTTCAGTGATGGTTCCAATATCACCTCCTTCTCATCAGTAACATAGACTTTCATACCTAAAAGTTAGAAAGTTAGCTCAGAAGACAAAATGATACTCTTAAAAGTCACAACACCACAGTATAGCATGCAGAATCCAAATATTGCATTGTCTGATTACTGCAAACTCAGAGATTCCATGTCCTTTTTATGTCCCTTTCTTTGTCAGAAGGAGGTCAAGGAAGAGGTTCTTAAGTTTATGCACCCCGTGGATGACGCTTAAAGACAGCTAACACACACAAATCTGGGTAAACTGATCCTGCTAGGTAACATGAGTTTGTCATCAATCTCCAATTAACGACAATAACCAAAACAGTCAAGGATTCTTCTTACGCTTAAATGCCTATGCCACAAAAGATCAAGAATCCAGCATAATCAGACAATGAAATAACAACTCTCTCAAGGAAACAAACAAATTAGTCCTGGGGTGACAAATAAATCACCAGATCCCTCCATACCGCAGGATAAAATTAAGTGATCCAGACTTCTCAACATAGCAAAGCTGAAAAATAAAAGACTCATTCTTACATCTACATGCCTGGGTGCACCTTGGTCTGCAGCCATGCATAAATAGAGGACACTGTTACTTAATATCGTACAGTCACCCCCACCCTCCTTTTTTCCCCCTTATCTTTCCCTGCGCACCCAAAAATTAGCAACCTAAGTTCACAGGTTGGTGTCTATTTAAATACTCACATTGGTATGTAAAGCAAAACGAAGCACTTTGTACCAATAGAAACCTTGGAGTTCTAGAAGAAAAAATCATCCTAGCAGCTTTGTACAATGAATGCAGCAATGTTGAGATATATGCAATCCTTCATTTTAGATTGTAACTCTTAATTTTGCCCCAAGTACCCATTTTTAGCACTCAAAATTCTGAATTATTTCATTTTAGACTATAACAGCAGCAGTAGTAGTGCAGTCTGAATCAGGCTGAAAGAGGGGTTTGACGAACTCCAGTTGCATAAAGCATAGTCTTATCTTACCCGGAAACAAGCAGAGAGGCAATTTCCTAGAGGCCCTCAAAAGCAATTTTGGGACTGAGTTTAAAAATTTTAAGAACTGATTAAAACAAATAAATTGAAAGCTAAAAGAAAAGTAGACATCAAGTCACATGGGAAGTTTGGCATGAACAGAAAATAGCAGAGAACCCGATAAGCTACATAGAGGAATATAATATTAGAAAAAGGAATAAGAAAAATAGAATAAAGAATATGAACTTCTTGAAATTCAAGATGGATGTGAGTTCTCAGCAGTTTCATGAGGTCTGAGGAGATGGCAGAGTCCAAGTAGAACTGAAATAATCCTTATGCTATCCTCAACAACCACCATTGAACAGGTAGATGTAAGAGATAGTAACAGTAAGACAATATTAATAATGATGATACATAACTCTCCAGTGTCGCAGGCGCAATTAGGTATCTGCTTATGTGAACTCAAAGTTCAAACCACGCAAGCCTTACTTCATATATTGCTTCAAACTATTTCATTCGTAGGTTTGTCCTTCTGGCACAATCACAGAGTCATTACATCATCTGCATCTATCATTATCTACGTTGTCGTCTTCTGAAAATGTACTTGCCCAATTAGCCAACCATTCTACATCATAGAATAGGGATAAAACAAGTGATCTAGTGGGGACACAGAACTCCTCTCACGATAGAGGATTCCATCATGCATCTGCTGTAAGCCGATTCCTCACTAAAGTAGTTCTGAACATCCCACTAGATTACTTCATGATGATGAGTCTTAGTGGATGCAATGGTATAGCCCCAGTAGATGATACCCGAGCAAACATCAAGAGGAGAGAAATATCTTTGCATATAAAGGTTTCCTATTAAGTTACTCAAACACAAAATAGTTGAGTGCAAGTTTGGCAATGTGGTTGACAAAGATAGGATAAGTAACGATTGATGGTGATACAATGCCAAAAATAGAAGAGCTTAAATATAGGAATCAACCACATAAAAAGGGAGATTTATGATGAAATAATTCACTACATACATGTCAACATTGTCAAGGGGTAAACATGAAGAATGCTACCAAAGTAACGTGTGACAAATTTTCCAATGAAAGCAAAGGGAAAATTCAATCCAATGTCAAATCAACCTTGCTTTACGGTCTAAAAGATAATGGTAGAATAGATAAGGATCATTCAAATGACATATGACTATACAATAATGGATAAGATATGAAGTAATCAGAGATGAAAGGGAGTAGCCTTAATAAAGGTAAGACACTAGAAACAAGCGTCACATGAAACTAGCATGATTCGAGCACACCATGAGACATCCAGGTACAGTAATGAAGAAGATTAGTATATTGTATTGTAAGAGAAGAAGGAGAGTTACATGCTGAAATTTGGCTCATGAAGTTAGCTCATACAATACTCACTACAAACTCGGCCCTTGACATAATTCAATGAGATGGGCGAAGGTAGTACACTTAGAGTTTGTCTTGCGGTTTTTTTCATGATTAGTGAGGAGTGAGGATGAGTGGATCTAAAATTAGCCCTAAGCCTTAGATGAAGGGCCTCTCAACGTACCCTGTCTCTAGATAAATAGCCATCTCTTGTAAGCTTTCAGCATGTACTTGTTCTCAGGTTTTGTATCGACAGTTTCTATTAATTATGCCTTCCATCATCACTCATCATTATAAGATTAATTGCTATCCACTATATTTTGTTCCCATGTGATGCCCCCTCTTTCCATGATTACACTGTCTTAGCATGTGATTTTGCCTACTTCTAGTACCATGTCATATGCCATTCATGCCTCTATATGTTCAATTTGCATTTGATATTTCTACTTCTCAAAACTTTCCATTTTTTGGGTCTTCTGAAAAAAGCTTATCTTCTTTAGGATAGGGCTGGATCTTCATAAACCTTTAATAAAATCCACACTAAGGGCCTGTTCTTTTCGTGGGTAAATTGGGGTGGGTAAATTGGTGAAGTGGGTTGAAATAGATTGAGGTGGATTGAAGTAGGTTGAAGTGGGTGAACTTGATTAAAATAGTGGAAGTGGGTTGAAGTGGTATTTTGGAATTTACCCATAAAAAGAACAGGCCCTAAGTTGACAATCGTTTTTGCCATTACCGACACCACAGAGTACTACTAGTCTACATAATATACAGTAGGCCTTCACCTCGATTTTGAAAGGAATCTTCACCTCCAATACCGCCACAAAAGCCATATATTGTTGTCATTACCAATATATGCTTGTTATTCTAGACAAATACAGAGTCCTACATTTATTTAGTTCTGCATCAACCCCTCAGTCTAGCAGTTAGTGTATCAGTGAAAGCACAGTTAGATCTGGGCAAATGCAAGCAGGAAAATAATCGGCCATCTCAAGACTCCCCCTCATAAGGCTAGTATGCCACCCAGAATCATACCCACAGTGCCGATCAGAAGGTGGCTTGATAACTGGTGAGGTGCATGTTTCAAGGATAAAGAATTCCTTTTCAGGTATAGCTCATGCACTGATTTTTGACTTCAATATCCCCAACAATTGAGTCATAATTGAATTTGAATTCAAGATACTCTATCCGTTTAATCTACCCTTTCAACTGTAGGTTGTCCCTCCCCGCTCCTGCCTAAGTATCAATACTTATTTCAGCTAAAGAGTTCCTTTGGCTACCGCATCCATATCACTGACGTAATCATTGAACTTGCATTATGCTCTAATCTTTCACCTGCTTAATCCCAACCCTTGAACTCTGGGGCATCCCTATCTATTTCTAGCTGGCTATCGATTGTACCTCTTATAGCCCCATCATATTCAATCCTCAATCACCAGCCATTAGCATACATCATGATGCTTCATCTTATGCAGTCACCTGTTGCTGTAGTTAGCTAATTCAAAACTGCTGTGAAGAGGAACAGCTTAAAGTAAATCTCTACAGTAATCCAATATGGTAAGGAAATCCCCCCTCCCCCAGAGACAGAGAGAGAGAGAGAGAGAGTAAAAGTCTCCTGTCTTCCCAAGACTTCCAAACATATCAGTGACGCCTCAAAAAAAGGCAAAAAAGACTGCCTTCTTAATCACACACATCTCTGCAGAACCTTTTCACACCGTTTATAATAGGTTGCCTTTGTATCAACGATGACCAACACCATTTGGATACTTCTTTTAACTTTGCAATGCTTCATCAATCGTCTTAAAAGGCTGATCATTTTGATGTTTGATCATTTTGGCATAAAAAGAAAATGGCCTCGTACCATTATCACTCCTAATCTAGTAGTATGAATGTATAACTTGATTCCCTCATATTTATTGCAACCCTGCATGCCTCTTTTGTTCTTATCTCTTATCCAATAAGATCAAAGTGTTGAGTCTTAAGACCTCAGCACATTTAATAGACATAATTACATTAAACAACCTAATTAGCTAAGTCATTGCTTCTACATTTTCGCCTCTTACTCTTAGTGTTACGAAGAATTTCCTTATCTTCTCTTGTGATGTGCTAGGGGAAAAGAACCCAAGTTCACTGTTACAATGGTGCATCACCTCCCTCCACATAGAAGGATCCTACAGTCTCCAAGTTCTTTTCGCATACCAACCTTCTCCTCCAAAGAGACGAACCTCCTCAATCTAAATGCTTATAGATCTTCTCTTGTTCTTCCCCTCTCACCCACAACTTGAATTGTCATTGCTAAAATCAAATTCCAAGTGTGGGCATTAGTAGGCTTTAGACTAAGCTTTAATAATTGCTTTATTCTCTTACTCTCCCACAACATTTAGAGTTTAGACATCGTGCCAGTTTCTCCCCCCGCCCCCTCTTCAAGCTACCATCAACCGATCATTCTAACATGATACTCCATTCTTGTATTAGTATTCTCTTTTGAGACTCTCTAGAATTACCTGTTTGAGCTCCATGTATGGTCTATAAGACTATAACCATGTACTAAATGTAATCCACATAGCCACCATATTCCCAAGTGCATTCCAACAAAAACCTTGTCATGTGAGTTATTATGCATTAAATAGGAGCAACCTCACAATCCTCCTAAAGTGATCGACCACTTCTCATAAGGACGACTAATCAATTCAAGCATTGGGAGCACAACCCTAAATGATTAGATAATTGTACCTTTTATCGAAGAATAAGCCTGATAATTGTTAAATCCAGTGCCACGTAAAAGTCCTTTTGACAATTGCCTTTCAATGCTTTTCCTGTCAAAGCATGGCTTCTGCACGCACTAGGGAATCCATCATCACTAGTCCTCGGATAACCACTGTGACCTGCTGTAAGTAACTTAACACATTCCCCTAGATATCCAAGCTCATCCATTCAAGTCTTCCAAACTTGATCTCTGGCACCACACCTTGTTGGGTACTGTATGACCACTGATCACATTAATTATCCGACCAGTACACAGCACCAAGGTCACCAGGATCTGATTTTTTGTGCATTTCACCTCAACAACATGAACCTTAAGTCATTGTCAACAATAATAGCCAACTCCATTATTGCATCTCAAAATATCCTAACAACATAATTTATATTCCTCATTCAAGTGAATACATGTGCCTTTGCTCATGAGTCATGACTCAATATGCTGAGTACATTCTTTGCAATATTTTGTTCTATTCAACTCCAATGAATAGTTCTCCAAGGTTTTAAAAATCTTACTTTTATTGCATGACATTTTTTTTTCCAAAGTAAATACTAACCTTGGAAAGTGGGTGGTAGGGTTCCCAAAGTGAATGTCTCAAATTCAACGGAGTCAATTTTGTAGTTCGGTATTTGTTCAGCAATGATAGGTTTTGCAATTTCCTTTGCAGTTTTGCATATTGCCTGTGTGCAAACAGCAATGCCTCTATTAGTCAATAAATATAGAATGACATGAAGACAAGAAATAAAATTAGATGACTGAAACAAATAAGAAAAAACGCATAAATACCTTGTCCAAATAAGGCCACATGTAACCGACAAACTTATTCAACCACTCCACCTTTATTCAAGAAAGTTGCAAAGAAAGTAAAGACAAAACAAAGCCGTAAGAGACATGACACACTTAGAGTTAACACCAATCATAGTGCAATGACAGCAACATACACGATCATAGTCAGGGTTCTTCACCCAAAGGGGTATTTCAGGGAGTAGCCGCTGTAGCTTAGCTGTATCTTGCTCAGCCAATGGTTGAATCTCAGGCTCCTAATCAAAAGGCAGCCACTAAAATTAGAAGACCCAAGTATGCCAACATGTCACTCAAACGAGAAGCAACAATTATATAGAACAACCTACTGTATGTCTATCCATCTAAATATTCTCTCTTCCATAAACATGGCAATTAAAATGACGCGCGACTAACATCAATGCCTAGATACAGTTTGGCCCTCCATCACTTCATCCAAGAGTAAAAGGGCTCTAAAGAACAAAAGGAGAAGACTGCAAATTATAATTAGCCAGTCCGCGTTATTATCCTGTGATTGTACTCGCGTAGCACTCATTGATATAGGCTGCAATCTACAAATACGCGCCTAAATTGTTGCATGACATGACATCCAACTTTAACTTGATTATATGTCATCAGCAGGTATTCCAGTATCATACACAAGGATTCAAAGTCACACATAACTACTTCCCCCGAACACACTATATACAAGTGAACACTCAAATCCATATTCATATATGGACTCAAATAAACCAAACCTCGAATATCCACAGGGGAGACTATGCCCATGGACAAGCTGGTGTTGTGTGTCACGTCCAGAGGGGCCAACAGACACTAGAGTGGCTTTGGGGTGAGTGAGGAGCTGAAATTGAAGGCAAAGTCATTTTCATTAAAGTTTCGTTCTTATAAACATAACCAAGAGTTATTTTTAGTACAATGTCCAACCTGATCTGGTCAATTTAGAAATAGATTGTATTTTGGGCCCACATAAAGCTTCAAATATTATTTCACCATACGTCCTTAGTTAGACACCTCGTCATTTGAGCTCCATAAAACAGTTTACGAGTTTCAAGCAATGCATGAAGGCCAAGAACCCAAGACTGCCAACACAAGCATACAATTCCCCCCCCCCCCCTCTTCCCATTTTCCCCGCCTAAGTCAAGACCAAAACAAAATCACAAGGAGCAGCATATGAGCATACTGCATACAGAACATACAGAAAATACATCAAAACAACAGCGACAGACGCCCTAGGTTAAATTGATGATAATGACAAAAAAGGTCCATATATCAGCCTATCTCAAGCTTGATCATAATGACGCCCAAGTGAAAAACTACGAACATCCACACAAATGGGTCCGTACCCATAAAACACCAAGATAATATTTCAAAATGAAGCCGTTAACAGTGAAAGATTACCCAGAACACGAATGCCCACATTGAGGATGCGACAAATTCAGCAATAAAACAGGGAAACCCCAGACAGGAATATACCTTGACATCGAGGGGCTCGGAAAAGAAGAAGAAGTAATAGCCAGCAACAAGGCCGATCGTAAACCCAAATCCGAATCCCACGAACCCGAAAATCACACTGATTATACGAAATAACGGGCTCAACCAACCCATGATCGATCTCCAATGACGTAGGCGCTAATTACCTCAAAATTCAAACGAGATTGAATGCAGCAGCTTAAATTATCAACGCCATTATGATGGAATTGACAACATTGCTCATCATGAATGAAATTAGAGTATGTAAACCCAAAAGGGAGGGAGGGGAGGTTGTGGGAAGAAGAAAAGAGAATGACCCAATTGTCCCCTTTCTCTCTCTATCTCTAACTGTCGTCAACAAGTGGCTACTGCTAATATTCGTCCATTCTCTCTCCACTATAATATAGCGTGAAAACAGGGACTCCATGGAAGCTATAGAGAGAGAGGCGGTGAAAACGGCAATGAAGCGCCAGTGTAGAATCTGGGTCAGCCATGAGGCTGGAAACGGAAAAGCGTTCCCTCTTTTTTTTTTTCCCCCTTTTTGAAGAAATGGTTACTTATTGGTTTCTCCAAAAAATCATACAATTATCAATAAGTAAGACTAAAATCTTAGATATATTAAGCACTAAATTTAATTAGGATCAATTTCCATCTTACTCATTATATTCTAATTATGTTACACTGTCTTCGTGACTTTATACGAACTCCCAAAAAAAAAATTACAATTAGAAGGGGAGAAAAATATCAAATAAGCTAATTATTGGTTTCTTCTATCCCTCTAGAAAAGGTTCAGAGTTATTGTGTTATGTACAATAAAATTTCTGCAATTATAATACCAATAAGAAATCATATATATATATATATATATATAAGTGAGGTCGAACGCTGAGATTGTGACATGTGC